>JAIPRN010001340.1:0-48431 GCA_025469175.1 Geopemphigus sp. TES_GeoC_2020 | reverse complement strand
GAAAAACAAATACAGGATACTCACAAATATTCAATTTTGTGTACCAAAAATAACTATTACTTGGATGAAACGATAAAGTTCTAAAACATTTTACAATGTATTATTATTGTCCAGTAGTGGCTACTAGGTGTTCACGTGTTTGAATTACACAATAAGTCTAGTGTATGTATATATCATTATTAAATATACAGCTTTCGTACAAAAATAAATAAATTAAAAATCTATACAAATATTTTGTTTTAATTAATCGTTTATAAAACACCGTCTACTCGTACTCTACTACTTATATATATATAAGTACATTTTTTTATAAAGGCATTGGTGACGTCTATTAAAGTTTATAAATACAGTACAATTTATAAATAATATTAGTTAAAGTAAATTTTCGAGGAGTAGAATTGTAATTTAATACTTGATTGATTTTTATAAATCGTAGAATCTTCTGAAATAAATTTGAAAATTTCTGTATTAAATCCAATCATCCTAATTTACAATGAGGCTGATTTACGTATCTTTTGGAACAATCCTCCCTTTATTAATAATTTATTTTAAAATTAAAAATATTAAAGACTTTGCCGTTAAACTTATTTGAAATAATAACCTTACGAATATATAGTATTATTTGTGTACATAATAATAAAATTATTAATTTATAATGTTATAATTTAAAATGTTATTTGAATACGTAATAATAAAATTCAAATACAATTTTAGAAATTTAAAATTCATCATTGGAAAATACTGAAAATCCTCAATTCGCTCAATATTGAACAATCTTATTTTATTATTTTAACACTTACCATAATTCTAAAATCTCCGATTATTTGTCATGTTCCATTTAATTTGGGGCTTTTGTGAAATGTTTGATCGAATTAGAATTAAAATATTATTTTATTTACGACTGTATAACCTTAAATAAAAGTCATGGTTTGAAAATGTTAAAACTTGTATTTAATAGGGAATTATTTTTATCTAACCCCGATGCAATCACTAACTTATTATCTACGTACTATTACTTTTTATTAGAAAACAAATACTTTTCGTTTAACTTTGTCTTAAGGAAACTTAGTATACAACTTACATATACGTTTTACTAAATACTAGTTTTTTAATTTATTCGAATACCCACAAGATTTCCGAAAAGATAAATCTTATGTCGAATTTTTACCCACTAAATTAATTATCAATTAGTTCGTTCGAAATAGTTTTGAAACCAGAGTCAAAATAAATAGTTAGGTACTTTTAAATAAAATTTCAAAACAATTTGGTTCGTCGAAAGTAATTAAAAATTTATTTATGACAATACGTAACTAACACGATAAATTATATTTTAATTGCGAAACGGACTCCGGTCGTTATCACAACGAGTCGATGAATATATTATTTAAATTTGGAGAAACGCAAGAAACGCCATGATTGAAAATAACCCATAATTTTATTAAACGAAAACCAGTATTTTTCGGGCACGTCCGAATCCAACGAGTATTGAAAAGAAACTGAAAGATTACGTTACGACGAACGAAGTGAGACAGACGATATAATTTATAGCGATTATCTCTTAACAGTAAGCCAGGGGACTTAATGGTAATTCAAGGACCACCAAATACAATACCCGGGTATCACAGAACAAGTAAACTGGGAAATTATTCAAAGGCTAATGTTTGAAATCTAATAAACGCACCCCATAAACAAACCATGTATACGTATATAGCTACGTGCCAAATATAAAGATAAGCACAATATGTATGCTGCGGGCAATGACGGTAAAACCTTCGAATCGACGTGAAATAACACGCACGATAAATCCACCGCGTGAGACTTGAAAAATCGGACTAGGGATGGATTAAGAAGAGGCGGGTTGTATATCCGCTATTCAAGCAACCATTGCTATTTAAACTATCGTCGTGTATAAAGTAAAAATGCATCGTATATCAATCTAACATTTTATTAGCCAATAATATTTGTAGAAGAATGGATGAAAACATTAAAAGTAGCGTACAAAATAACACAAAAAACGACTCGATTAGCGGGTAATACAACACGTTAAAAATAACGGTTGAAATAATTACAAATTCTGTAAATGTTAGTTCTTTAACTACAATCACTAACAAACACAATCATCCGGGAAATATAGCTGATAGCCTAAACATAGATTAGCCACTTAAGTTTCGTCGACGAACCATGTTCTTAATTTGCGCGAAATATTCTATACGTGTACAAATTTTTCATTTTTCTATCAATGAACGTTTTAAAAATCACGTGATTCAAATTCTGTCACAAAAATTGATTTCTTAAAAATCTATAAAATTTTCTGATCGATTAAACAAAAATATAATCGTTTAACATTAATACGTTACAGAAAAAACGTATACATTTTAAATATTAAGTATATTTAACTACGCGTAAACTCAAAAGTCAGGCTAATAAAACGGAAGATATAAACTCGTTTATTGTTTAAGTGAGGAATGCAAAGTTGTCAACATTACGACTCTAAATAATTAAGCAACCCCGGCGGCAGCTTCTGCGACTAAAAGTGTCAAGATCCTCAAACGGCGCGAACGTACCACACACGTTATTAGAACGTGAGCCTTATACATTTACACTTCGTCAGTAACTTTATACGCAATATAAAATAAAACCCTTCTTTGTTTCGAATTTAGTTGAATATCTTACCCTTACCCGATTACATCGTCCGTGAATTTCGGAACTTATTCTTTGTTGAAAAAGCAAGCATTTTCGTAGGAAACGATTTGTTCAAGAAATGTGATAGTTTCCGGTAATCGTGATGATGATGGAGACGACAGATAATGCACATTTTAGGTTGAGGTATAAGCCATTAAACTGCGATATGAAATTAATGTCGGTTAAATCAGGCGTAGGAGAAAAAGGAACGGTAAACTGGACGTGAAAAGGTTTAATTTTAAATAAACTAATAACACACCCTTTTCGGATTAAATCTCTTATAAAAAAAAATAAATAAAAAAATATTACAATAATTTAGTATACTTCTATTATATATATATTCAGTATTACCAACGATAGAGAGATGAGTTTTTGTAAAATATTATCTGTTCGATTTCGGCTCGTTAAATCGGTCGTTCACGCACCGAAGCTATAACTCATGACGCGTTGTCATCGTGAAAAATGGTCTGATGTGTGCGTAGACATATTACACGTTCAATCACTTTAAAACTCAAGAGTTATATTTGAAAAAAAATTCCAACGTCAATGGAATAACAAAAAAAAAAATTGGAATAAAATAAAATTTAAGTGACTGCGTTAAGTATATATGCGATATATTATTATTTTGACGAATAATTAGCCACGAAAATTATTAAAATTTCTCATGCGTCATATAACGCTAAAATAATTGATTTTATATTTTCTGAAAACGTGTATTTAAATTCCATACGTAAACCGGTAAGTATACAAGTTACAATATTTTTATTTTTAACATATAAACAAATTATTTGTTAAACGGTCAAAAAAATATACATAAAACATGATGTCATTATGTAACAAGATTAAGAATTATGTATAAAAATATACGATGAAAATTATAATTTTATGGAGAAACTTATATCGTTAAATTCTTGGAACAAATAGTCTAAAACGTTTCTTAATTAGAACATATTTTATACATTTAATACCTAATTAATATGTTTTTTTTGCAAACGCAAAAATAATAGCTGTTACTAATTCGCCATGATAATATATCTACATAAATTCTTATCAAACACTTTCTGCCGAGGTTACACATTAATTAACGTACATATACAATTTGATATTAAGAGTATTTTTTTATAAGCGTTGCCTAATGATTAAACTAGATTACACCCTTTAAATGATTTCCATGAAAGTTTAAAAAAAATCTTATAATATGTTAATACACACGTATAAATACGTACGTGTATCTGTGTTAAGTGGTCATATGTACCGTAAGTATCGATTAGCAAAACGTATTCTTAGATAATTTCAACATCGCTAGAAAATCGTAAACGTTTGATGGTAGACTATACAGAATTAATTGAAACGACCGTATATAAATGCACTAACGAATATATTTGCGATCGAATAAACGAATAATACAAACATTAATTTCTGGTTTGAACAAAGTACTAAAGATAATGGTGTAACTCGGTCATATCAACATAGATAACATATACATAATTAATTACTATACATATATATAATTAAGGATTGTAATAATAATATATGTTATTAATTTCAACTTGATAAATCTTAATACTATGATTATGTAATATTCAACACTATGTATTATTCACATTATTTAAAATAAAGTAAAGGGGATACAGACACATAATAATGGAAACTCATCGTGTTAATAATAATAATAAAATCATAATAATAATAAAAAAAGTAATAATAATAATACAAAATTATACTAAGATTAAATTTATATTCAAACGTCAAATCCTTAATTGACAAATTCTGAAATAATATTTTACAATTGTTGTAAAACATGCAAAAATTAATCGGAATGTTTAATGTTCATTAAATATTGATTTCTTGGTTATTTTAATTTCTTGTGTTAGAATTTCAAATTTTAATTTTTAATTAACCTAATCAATACTCTTCCTCGAAAGAAATATAATATGGTGGTAATATAGGTAAGTACTAATGTAATTATAACAAACAAATAAATTTGCGATAGGCCCTTAAAACTTAACCTATATTCACTTATGAAAAAAACCATAAAACACGAATTTTCTTTATTTAAACAAATAACTAGACAGCGTTATTGCTAAGCAATTCAATTTAAAGATATTTGAATTTATTTTTTCCTGATTTTTCGAAATCAAAAAAAATTAATCTTTAAAATTTTATAAAAAAAAATTAAATTGTCTTCTTTTATATAAAAAGTAAGAAACAATGAGATAAACTATTTTTATAGTAACGTATTTTTTTGTATGTAAATATATCTTAGATTATTTTATAAAAAAGTGACCATCCTTTTAAATATTCAGAGTTAAATATCTTAAGTCATACATATTCAAAACACTTTCTAAATAAAAGTTCTGTTAAATTGTACATACATATATATAAACTTTTTTATATAAGTTATACATTACTCACATCATCCAGATTCAAAAATTAATAACATACATCATAATCCGTGTGATCGATAATTGTCTATACGCTATAAATAAACTTACTATTTAAATTATAATTAAATAATAATTAACTTTATGCCAAATAAGATTTCTTCAAATTTCAAATTATACGTATATTATTTTTAAATTTTAATAAAAACGTAGAAGTAAATATAAGGATTGTTCAAGGTTCAAAAAGTATTATGTTTAAAATTACATTTTTTTAATAACAAGAATAGAAATATTAATTTTTATTGTTTTTGCTTTTTTTTAAATTGCAAAATAAAATAAAAAATACACTTTATAACAATTGAATCGCCGTACAATAATGATTTTCATAGGTATTTGCGATTTTTGAACAATTATTTCAGACACTTACAGGAACATATGAATATTACATTTTCAAAATAACATTCGACTACTGTATAACTGTAATTTTCATTTGATAAAATGACTTATATAACTATTCAAACATTTCTATTTTTAAACTTGTGCAGACACGAAAAACAAACACGACCACATATATTTTTTATATATTGACAAAGACTAGCAATGACAAATTATTATTATATATTTAAAAAATAATAATTTATTATAACGATTCGTTAAAAACTAATCAACATCATAAATCTATTTGGATAGAGTAAAAATTATCGACCAAAATGATTAAAAAATCAAATACATTTAGAATTTACTGCTATTTTATGGTACTTCAGTTCATATATTAAGAACATATGGAATTATTTATAATTTGATATCATCAAAGCCCAGATATAAGTAACTTATTCTAACCTAACTACTATAGTGATATTTTAATACGTTTGTGAAATACAATATATTTATGACCCAGACAAATTAAAAAAATATTATATTCCATAATTTCGTTATGGGCGCTTAAAGAAGCGATATATCAAAAATATAAAACATACTTCAAAAGGAAACAAATATATATATCACAAAAAATACATTGCCACTTAAAACCTTGTAATATTTAAATTCTCATAATACGTTGCAGCTAGAATATTTTGTCTACAATTATAACAATTATGTATGCAAAATACGTGTAAATTGAAACACAAGAAAATATAAATGAATTCTAACACCAGTTATTATATGAAATTTTTGTAAGACACTTTTCATAATATATGCATATTTTTAAATCACTATACTCTCATTTATTGAAATTCAAAGGGATTGCCAGCTGTCGTGGCAGATTTTAGGGTTATCTTAATTATAGTATAATGGCCTAAACATATTTATAGGGGTAGCGACCGATGATGTTGAATATATAATAGCTATAAGTTATAGTTCGGGTATAAATTAATAATGACTCTTACTTATCTATACTTCTCGGTTAAAATATTCAAAAATTACCAAATTAATTATATATTTTTATTACTTACATCGTTTATATTAATACATTATAACACTTCTTATATTCCGGTTTATATCGTATTTTCACAAGTTCCATAAGAGTTTAAAGCCTCTAAATTACAATAACTTTAACGATAACAACCACCTCAATCCTCTCTAAACCGCGATCATTATTAAATATATTTTGGGAAACAACATTTTTATAGGGTATTTATTATAAGTGTTTTACATTAAATCAGGAATTTTTATGAGGGCATCAATCCCTTCAAGATAAAAAAAGTATAGTTACGAGCCCTCAAAACAAGTGTGGTTATAGTATTTTTGATATACTGGTTTTACCACGACACATTATTTTGTCTATCAATACATTTTCCTATAGACGGAACGCTCCGATTTGTAATATCACATTACGGCTGCAAATTGTATCTAATTTAATTGGTGCGATTTTTTTTTATTTCTATAATAATTCGTTCAAAAATACAGAAAATCACCCCAAAAAGTTGGTATAAATTCGGTAAATTGTAAGCACATAGCACACAAACCGAATTGGGTTTTTCATTATAATGCCGAAAAACAGTATTTTGAAACATTCGGATTTTCCACAAATTATATATTCATAGTAACATAAAAAGTGATAAACTTTGTTGAAATTTGATCCATTTTCTGCTAAATATAATATTTAAAAAAATTTTTAATTTCTGGTTTTTATAATTAAAATCGATAAAAGTGTGAGTTAAGGATCTGACTTGAAAATTAAATACACGGTATATAATAGCACTGAGAACATTCAAAGCGACCATACGAATCATCAGTTAAGAAGAACGCCTGCATTAAAAATATCTAAACATTTAAAACCAATATCATACGGGAAAAAATTATAATTGTTTTTGTATCTATTATCTAACAATGGGTTATTAAACTTGTATTACTTAAATAGAGATAACTGTATATACTTATTTCTATCACAGTAAATTTTCCTAAGACTTTTAACAAATAACACTTTATAACGAAAATTAATTGAACATTCAACAATTAACTTATTGCAAGTTAAATAAGTATATATATACGAATATTTCACTAAAACACCATAGAATGTTATCTATTAACAATTTATTTAATATATTTTTAAATTGTGGCTCACATTCTCAAAAATGTTAGTTTTTTATGGTGTATATTATATAAAAACGTGTAATAACTTCTTAGTGCATTCAAAATACATTACGGATTAAAAACATGCACACCAACAAAATATAAATATTATTATACTATAATAATAGTCACAGATTCTCAGAGATATCATTTTTAATAGTCATTGGATTATTGAGGTTAAAACGTCTTTAAAAAATGTGTGCGTGTGTGTGTGTGTGTGGGCATATTTATAACATTAATATAATATATAAATTAGGAATTCATTTTCGTTAAATTGGATCAGTTCCGGCAGACTTAAAACTGTAGTTAAAACTTCTATTTCTACTAGTAAATACAAGCAAAATTTTAGTTTAATAAACAAAATTATAACACCCTTAAAATCTTGATTAAACATCAACACAGTTTTTACGCTTTTAATTATTAATTGTGTGAGACCTCCACTCACCGAATTCATCCACAAAATTGTGTTCGTTCACGATTAGTTAAAGTTAAACATTCCATTGATAACACCATTCCAAATCGCAAATATAAAAAAAAATGTCAAAAAATACGTAGCTTTGGAGAAATTATTATAAATTGTTAACTATTGAATTTACAAAATCCAAAATTCATCCTTATACTTACATTTATAATGCCATTCCGTTAAAAAAAGGAATTAATATTTATAATTATTATAATAATAAAATGTATATAAGCGGCATCATATAATAAAGTGGCGAATTGATCTATGAGCAAACAAAAGGTTTCCGAGTCACGATGTATTTCATTTTTAACAAAAAGTGTATACTAATTTTATTAGCGTTCCGGTTCGAAAAATTCTAACATTGCCCTGTGATTCTAATTTTGGAAAACCAAAAAAGTTACTCGAATATAAATATACAAAGATATATATATATACATACGTACATACATTAAAAAAATATATAAAAATAAAATAATATATTCAATTCTATTATTCCACTAAAATTTAAATTTAAAAACTAAAAAGCGTATTGAAAAATATAAAACTTTAGGAGTTAAGATTATTATAAAGTATGATTACTTGAATTATATTAAAAACAACTCATCTGTTTTTATTACAAAAAAGTAATACTTTCACCATAGATATTACAATTTTTAATGACATAATTTCAAAAAGGCTTTCATTAAATTAAACGTGTAATATGTATTCAAATTATTTTCAAAAATAAATCAAAAGAATATTTTTATACCTACTTTATCAAATTAGGACGTGAAAGAGAATTTTATTTTATATACGCTCACTTAAATAATATATATATATTAAATAAAAAAAATACTTTTTCATCCTTGATGAAGAGTATTAAGGAATAAATACTTGAAATTTAAAACAAAATCATTTGATAAAATACGCGAAATTAATTATAATGAATATAATATTTAACTAAAATATCGAAAACATTGAATCAATCCAAATTCGTCTGATTACATAAATAGACGTATTTTAATATTATACTTAATTATGCTCAAAACTTAAACTTCTAAAAAACGAAATGAAAAATAGATTATAAATAATCTATGGAATATAAATTAAGACTAAATCCAGTAAATATAAGACGTTTATTAAAAAGTAAAATATTATAATCATGAAACTATTTACATTTTTAAATATCACTAGGTACTACATTGTTTTGTTAGCTGTATAAGGAATATCAACATTATTGTGATATCATATATTTTATTTGATAAAAGTTATGGAACTACACTTCGTTTAACACAATACATTAAACGAGATACTGGATCCAACGTAATCACCGTTATTAATTCTTTGTTACCTTATTCATTATTGTTATGAAATACAAAATCAACTTATCAATGAAATACACTAAAGACTAAATTTAAAATTCTGCTGAACAAAATGAATCGTGTATGAAACGTGTTCTGTTTCAGATAACTCTGCTGGTATAAATGAGATATAGATAATATTCCACATTTTACATTCTAATCAAAGATACACGTTTAAATACTTGTAAGAATACATAAAACAAAAATTTGTTTTTCAAATACCCGATAATCAAAATTATACTTAAAATAACAATATTAAATAAAACTTTAAAAACAATAATGTATTAAACGTTGATACATCCCGGATAAAGCGGTTTTTTTTTTATTATTTTAATACACAATCTGTAATTATTATTTTACAATAAGCGTATGTGATAGAGATAATTTGGCTTAGAGGACAGGAGATAAGAAGTCACCCATTTGAAGGGTAGGAGTTTGTTTTTAAAACGTTAGTAAGAGAGGATGAGATTGAATACCAAGGAAGGGAGGAAAGTATAAAAATTTTAATTTAGCATGTCACGCCACCAGGTACGTTTGAGCCGCCTTCTGGGGTCACAGTTTTTAAACTAAAAATCCAATGTTATAATTTAATGCGACACTTATTCAATATAATTAACAAATCACGTATTTATCTGTGTATTTTACTTTTAAAGCATAGGGAAATTCTCAAACATGTTTTTAAAATAGAATTTATCGAATGTACTACTGAATTTATAATATTTACTAGTCCCGGACATTTTTTATTTAAAATGTTATTAAATATGAAACAAATTTTTCTTTAATATGTTAAACATTCGGCTTTTATTTGAAAATTCGAAATACGATGTGGATGAAATACGAACAGAATACAGAGATTAGACTAACTCATCTCACTTATCTCAGCGCAAACCAACGTTCGACATGAAATATGAAAACTACGAAAATTCATTACATTTAAAAGAAAATTGTTCAGAATAAATAATGGATTAGAGAAAGCGGTGTAAACGCCGTTGAAAATTTCAAAAAATAAAATAAACATGTTATTCGCAATTTCCTTAAAACTGTTGAAAAAGTTATCTGTTTCAAATACAATATTTATGATTCATTTTTTATATAGGAAGTATTCTGCATATCTAAACGTCTTAACAATAAAACAAATAATTATAAAGTCCTCTTAGCTTAGAATCTAACCATAAGTTTTAATATGTAATTTCAATATTAATTTATAATATTATACAAATGTCGTTAAATTTGTGCAGAAACGTTTTAAAATAAAATAGGTCAAATATATTTATTTTGTACTAATAAAAACGATAAATACATTTAATTATTTATAAACGTTTACGAATTAAGAAACAATCAAATTTCTAATTAATTTAACTAAAAACTAGATAACATTATTTTCAAGTTACACGAAAATAGTATTCATGACAATCATAATTTCATACGAAATATTAACTTTAATTTTCCAAATATTCCTTTAATACAATTCGAATCCTAATATGCGGTCATAATGACGCATACTTTTATTACTTTTATTCGTTGGAACAACTTTTTTTAACCTTTAAGCTTATTTATTTTAATCTTGTATTCAAATATTTGAACTTAAAACCAATACATTTATGGTTCGGATACAATAGGTGTGTAGCTAAATATACAGTGAAAGTTTAATAAAACAAAAAATAAGATAATAAATCAGTTTATATATGTATATTAGGTACACTGTATACAGTAAACCAAACTTTTGATATTAATGATAATACATAGAGTATTTAATATTTTTTGTTTACTTCCAAATAATGCACAGTTCTCCCGTATAATTACAGAAATATTATTCATATAATAAAAATACCAAATCTTTTTCAATGCTCGTTTTTAAGCCTATAGTTTTTATTTATATTTACATTTACTTTGAATATTTTTCAACGACGACTTACTATTATCACATTTTCGAGTCATAAATAAATTTCACTCTTATTTCTGTGTTTTTATAGAATTCTTTATACTTGTAAAGTACATTTCTGATATATAAAATATAATTATTATTTAATAATACGTGAAATTAGACACCGATTTAAATTTTAATATGAAAATAAAATTTCTTGTATGATATTAATAGATTATACAAATAAAAAAAACAGAACTAATCTAAAAATAAAAACAAAAAATAAAAGTTTAGCTAGAATTTAATAGGCTTGCGTTAAATAATAATTATTGTTTGTAGTTTTCAAAGATTCGTAAAAAATATCTTCATAAATATATCCTCAAAAATATAACTAACTAAACATAACTCTTTTTAATTACCTTTAATCGAGTACTTTCTTTCACTTTTTTGTTTATTATTTAGATGTACACGTACTTTCTAATACGTATGTACATCCATAACACCCAAAGCCATAATTGACTCCTTATAAATAATATTTATGAAATATGTTTTAAATCAAATAATAATAAAAATAAAACAAATTCACATTTTTACAATGTTTTTTAAAAAAAACTAATGTAAAATTATAAAATTCATCTATCCGAAACGCCTTCACGTTTATATTCAATTTCTAATTATTATTATATATAATATGAAGTATTACTGGTTTCATAAAACTATCAGTGCACTTTAACTTTTACTGTATAAAAATCCGTTTTTTTTTAAGGAAAAAATAATAAATAATTATAAAAATTGTGTTATAAAAAAACCAAATTTCTCGTTCCAAAAATAATAATAATTTCACTATATATTAAAACCTCATCAATTTCAATTGACATTAAAAAATATTTACATTTTTTAGATAAGTGTACAAACCAATCGAATCGAATAAAATATCAGTTTATTATACTGAAATGTAGAACAAAATATGCTTTAAAAAAATAACAATAAAGAATTCAAAAAAAAAGTTAACGAATTATTTCATTCTAAAAGACACAAAGTACGACGTACAAAATAAAAATAAAAATACATCATAAAATTAATCATGCCAATATGCTGTAAAAAATATTTTTGAAACAAAAGATTATAGCCTATATTTTGTTTATTGACGAAAACATTCAGTAGTTTAGGTAAATGAAAATAACTCAGATTAAGATAAATACTATACAGGTAATATGAAATATTAAACAAACATCATACCCAACTTGTTCCTCGTGAAAAAAGAATAATATTAATAAATCGAAATGTAAGATTTGCCGCAGTTACGCCCATAATCGTTAAATAAACTTTCCGAATCACCCGATCCACTCATCGACGGTTTTTCAATGTAATGACAGTACGTGTCGGCATTAATCAGAAAGGAAACAGCAGGAAGGAAGTGTGATCAAAAGCTTTAGGTAAACACTCCACAGAGCTGAGTGAAAAAATGTAAACGGTTAAAAGACTATAATCCTCAAATTTGATAACGCGTAAAATTTCTCAAATATCACGTCGACCTTAAGTAAAACAGGGTATTAGAAAAGCTTTTTGACGCGATACACACACACACACATATACATATATATAAATGTAACTGGTATACGAGTATATACTTAAATAGGAACCGAGCGTAACCACAGGCAACATTATGAACATTCATTGTTTTTATTATTATTTTGTTTTTTGCAATTCTTTAATACGTTACACGAAACAACCTAAAATATTAACATTAAACTATTACAACGCGTTTTGTGTACAAAATGATAACACCAAAGAAACATACGCACACATTAAACACACAAGCGCATATTTGTATAATACTTTATGTATATGTATATATATGTATGTACGCATAAATGCTTACGAGAGTAGCAAACATATTATAATAATACGTATATTAATACTCGTATACGTGTGTAATTTACCGAAGCCCATCATTTTTCCACCACCCTTCTCCCACCGACTACCAAAGACGCCCTGTTTTTTCCATTGTAGCGCGTGCTCTTTCGGCTTTTCTTCGATTTTTTTTCTTATTATTAATTACACGCAATTCATTATTATTCATCCGAACCAACGACCAAGTCCACGTCTATGTCCACCTATAAATGTCATCGGCGTGGCATATACGAATATAATATGATAGTAGCGATAACAACAACACACAATATCGTAACACTTTCCGATATACTTTCTATTCTCTGTAATATCCTATTATCACCTCTTAACTATTGCGCAAATAATTTCAAGTACGGAAAACTCTACGCTTTTGAATAATATAAACGTCGATTACGAAACTGCACTATTAATACAATATTATTAATACGCGAAACACCGATACAATACATTTTTATACACGTATATACCTAATACTTAAACACTACAAACTAAATTATAATATCATAAGCAAACACGCAAACGGTATTTTTTAATAGATAGGCGCATACTTGTTAATATTGAATACTTTTAACAGTAATTTTGTCAAAACACTGGGCAAATCTATCGACTATCTCTTACTAGAGCCGGATCAGACATTCGAGGATATATGACCCGACAAAAAAAACATTTCGGACCTTAAATCAATATTTTGATAAAAAAAAATGTAGTTCCCAGATAAATATCTTTTCCAAAACATCAAACGATAATCGCTTTTTTCGTATTTAATACGAAATCGTAATTTACAAATCTTTGTACCCGACTTTGATTTATATATCGTCGTTGTTAGAATATATTCTTTTTTTAAAATGTTATTTTATTCCATTTCGTTTTCTATAATCAACCTTCGAACAATAATATACCTAACAATTTAATGGAACAATCGACGAACATGTTATGTAGCAAACCGTATACACATATACGGGGTAAGTTAGCGAAATTATCAAGCGGCCGGTTTTCCCTTAAAAAAAATTCCAAAACTCATCAGTTTCTTTCTGTAAACGAAACAAAAATTATTTCAAAACGCTCATCTGGTTCGAACATCACCGCAAGCCCTACTACACATACCTGTTTATATTATATACTACTTGTTGCTCACACGCAGCCGTTACTATGTCGATATCATGGACCTAACCGATGACGATAATAACAGTAATGCCCTAACAAACATCGTACAAAATGACGTCAATCGAGTTACTATAATAATAAATCGTTATTATATTTAACACGACGGTATCCCACTCGACCGACAGCATTAACCTACGTAACGCGTGTATATATATATATTTTATAATTTCGTCAAATCTCGTCGTTACGACATTCGACGTGCGGCAATATCGCTATCATACGCCCAATATAAGTCTACTACTCACGTCGTCCCATTTCACCACTTTTTCGCCATCCAACAACGCCCGGGGCACGTCCAAAGGAGCCATTTCGCGCGCGCGGTCGAAAATAATGATTTTGGTTTTCACGCGCCGTCACAAACTGGTTCAAACCGGTCGTTCAGCCGACGACGGCGACCACGACGACGTCTCCCACGACCATCCCGTCGTCATCGCGAGCGTAGGACGTCTATATTTATTCGCTAATATTCAGCCGGAGTCGGCGGACCCTTGACGACCGGTACGGTAAGAACGACATAATAATATCGTCGTTATTATTATGTATTTCGTCGACGAACGGACGCAAGAGTGGAGCACGACGACGAATAAAAAATCCGACCCGTATTATACGGACACGCTGTACGCTCGACCGAAAACACGGCCACGGACAAACACAATGCCACACCACACACGGCACGCACGCCGGGCGCGCGCGCACGCTTATACACGAATACAACACACACGAATACACATACACGTATACACGCTCGCACGCGCGGCGTGAACACGAACCAAAGACCGGATCCGATAATGAAACGCGATCGTGGTATAATATTATTGGTACGGTTATTGTCGGGCAATAATTGTTAAAAAAGCGTACGACTGTGGACAAGAGGGGAAGAGGAACAACTATCGTCGGCGAAAATTCGTACACGATCAAAGCGCAAAATCAGGACGACACGAACAACCAATAACCATCCACAACGGCGGTAAACAGACGACTGACTTGGTCGGGGACTCGGCAGCGGCGTCGGTGGAGCGGCGGCGGCGGCGACGGCGGCGGCGGCGGTAGGCTACGTGTGTGTCGCCGTCCGCCTCGCCGATGCTGCTCCTGCTACAATGCCCCCTCTTCTCCCCACCGGTACATCATCGTTCATTGCTGCTGCCCCCCTTCATCACCCCTCCACGGCCCTAGCGACCCACCGTCACAACGCGCGCGCGAGAATGGCACGTCGCCCGCGCATCGTGAACCGTGTTCGTTCGTGTACCGTTCTCCAGCATCCGGCGACGACAAGAACGGTGACACGCGTACACGAGAGATGGTTCGCACGGACACCCGACGCGAGCAGATACTCGCAGTCACCCGTATCGTTTCTATTTCGCACGGGCGACATACGCGACACGCCGTGACACGGTTATTATTATCCGCGACGGAACCGGACTGGGATTTTAGCCCGACGGGCGTGGGTCCAATAGGGCCCGCTCGTGTAAAACCCCCCCCCCATCCTCCTGCGCGCGAGCACGCTTACACTGAACCCGGAGGAGGGAGTGTTCTCGTACGTTGTTTGTTTGTTTCCGAGTATATATGACGATTTGTTGAAGGTGAACACTAATCGGTACAGTATTCTCTGTAGCCAATTGCCGTACGGCCGCAACACGAGAATCCTACAACGAGACAATCCGTCGTCTTAGGTTATTTTGTCTACTGATAATTGACGCCCCACGACGAAACCCGCATTTCGAACAGAAGGATTTCGTTTTAAACGCTTATGTCCGATTATGTCACGTTAAACACGTTTATTATTTATTCGTCAACTACGTGATCTTTAGTTTGTCCCCATTTCGGTTTCAATATATGTATTGTAATGATATCCACAGATATCATAATTATAAGATCCAAGGCCATAATCATATTTCAATTTAATTAGATATAAAAATGTATTAAAAGATGGCACATTAATAAATGTTAAAACGACGCATAAACTTCTCGGAATACCGACCATATTTTAATAAAATATAAACAATACACTCATACAATGCGCAAAAAAAGGGGATGAGTGGCAATCCCACGATAACCACAGAATTAACACATTCTATTTAAATAAAAAAGTTTACAATAATTACACAGCTATATAAAAAAATATATCATGCTAATGAGCATGAATCAAATGAACGCGTGTTCCTTATTAAGCAAATAGAAAAATATCAAAAAACAATAAACCCGGTAGACCACGATAATTACGATCAACGTACAAAAAACGCAAGACACAATACACCGATTTAGATGAAATTTAATATGAATTAGCCGCCACGTCGCAATAATATAGCCGGACGACTCGGCTATAAAGCACAGAAATTACACCCTAGCGAAAAGACTGTCTGTCGGGCAGTTAACAGACGGACCCGTCAGCCATTAAACCGTCTGTCTGTCGATAGACCACTGGCTCTCGGTACAGCGAGTCGGTGGAACACCGAATTACGTCTGTCTCCCTACGGGACAAACAACTCTCATTTTCAACAGAACATGAGCGCACTCCAACCACGAGTCACCAGGTAGCAGAAGTCGGTATTCTGAGAATCAAGGGCTGTTCTCTACACCAGAATTTCTGCGTCTCGTTCGTTTTTATTATCGATGAATTTGCATAAACGAACTCGCTGTCCCAACCTTTTCTCGGTTAATTTTACAAGTATTTCTTTTTTAATTCGTTCAAATTGACAAGACCGAACGGGTAAATTATTTGGTAATTTATAACAATATTCCTAAATAATTCTCAAACCTACGATCCCGAAAACAAATCTACGTAATAATTCGTTAAAACTTAAACACATCCCCCACTCATACCTAGCACTTACATATAGTGTTCGGTAGTTCAGTATTTTTCTCCTTTTACCTTTTATTTTTGAATTATTACAGTATAATATATATGTATAATGTATATATATATCGTGTCTGTAACACTTACATCAATATACCCGCTTTATGATTATTACATTTTGGATTTCGGGTAACATTAAAATTTTTAAATTTAAGGAAAGCCTGCGACCAAGTATCGGCGTCCATTGTCCCCCTAGCTCCGGGCTCGAATGGGACAGAATTAAACGAAATGCGACTGGACGCGTTAAGAGTGCCTTTACTCTCCATAATTTGTAACCCCATCTTCGAATCACAGCTTTGAAAATAGAAATGGCCGTGACAATAGAATATTCAAACTCAGGGACGTACACGAGGGAGGGTTTTGAGAATCCAAACAGTCCCGCGAAACATATCCAGACTATTTAATATTATTGCGAATATTTCGGCAGGGTCCGATACAATATCTTATTTTATGACAAAAATAAACGTTTTGCAATACTTCAATAGGTCTTAATAAATTATATACCCGTTATGGATTAACAATTGAATGGGACAATAAAGATGAATTCGGAAACGTATACGCTAAAATATATACATCGATACGGAAAGTACAGCTGCGGACTTCGGTTAAATCCAATTGTGTAGATAATATAAACGCGATTCAACGCTATAACAAATAATTTATCGTTTTCTTTGCAAATCGGTGCAACGCTTTCAATATCTGTTGTCTGACTCAGATGTGACTCATGACTCAGAATGACCCTCGTTCATTCTTTTATTTCATTTCAAGATTAATAACTCGTTTACCCAATAGAACAGAAGAAGAAAATGAAACGGGTTGTCGTTAATGAATATGTAAAATTGAGATATAGAAGTGAATTTCGATGATATTCCGATTTCCGTTATTACTTACATTGGCATATGCCTATATATATCGTAAAAAACAGTTTATTTTAAAATCCCATCCAATTCGTGTTAACGAAGGAGTACAATACAAAATACAAACAATACAATGTATTGTGAGCCAAAAAAAAGAATTGATTTCCACAAATTATTATTATTATTATTATTATTATTATTTTTATTTTTATTTTTTTTTTATTATTATTATTATTAAACAAATAAAATGCAATATGGTTGACAACATGTCATACGTTTCAGTGTCATAATATTGATCTGAAATATTATAAAACAATTACACAAGGAATCGTTGTTAATTGAACAAATTAGAGCGAGTATAATACGCCAAAAAGATATCATTTTTATGCCGCTGTTTTAAAGTGACATTGACATTGAATTAGGAAGAATTGACAATTTATTTATTTTGGCACGGGAATAAATCGTTTCGTTCAAATGTGATTCATTAACATATTGTGAAGTAAATGAAGTTTTAAAACAATTTTATAACGATATTTTTGATATTAAATTTTTGTAAAAATACGTTATCACCACGTTTACAATTATATCACGTTTAACTCAAAACAATTTATATAATTTGCGTGTGTTTATATTTCGATTTCAATTATCAATCTTTACCCAAACAATAGATTATCTTTGTACTCGTGTAATTTAATGTAAACGTTTTTTTTTTTAAATGTTATCAGTTATTTGTTAAAATTTGAGTCTTAGATCAAATAACGACTCTTTCCACTTCTTTCAAACAATGTCCTAAATTTGTTTTACTCAACCATAAATCGGAGAATATTTTGTTGATAAATGAACTATTTACGAAAAAAACGTAATATATTTTACTTATTACATTTTATGCTTAAATATTATAACTTAAATCAAAAGATAGAATTCGATTTTAGAATTTTCTATCATTCAATAGAATACAATAAGTCTACGTTTTAATAATAAAAAATTATAATTTCCCTTTAATATTATGTAAAATATTGTATCGAACATTTTTCATATGTTCGATAATGTTGGTAAGGGTGGTTGCCATACAATATACAAGTTTACAAGTACCTACATTTAGATATCACTTATAAAAGTCGTTCAACTTGTAAACTAGTTTAGGACACGGGTCAAGTAACTTATTATTTTTTTCCTGATTTTTCGAGTGAAAGGATACCTTTAAAATCCACGCCCTGAATTCGTATTTGATTAATACCAAAGCCTGCCGATAATTACTACAATATTTCTACTGGTATCTATGAAGTATCATAGTAGCTGCTTAAAGTCCTACTCGGTAACAATTGAAATTACAAACGCTGTACACCCGATCGACGATACAATGATTGTTGTGAAATAGCACATTTTGTAGTTTGTTGTTAAATCAGATGAATCGTTACAATAATAAAGTAAGTAACACATAATAATAATTAATCTTGCAAGATATATTATTATATGTATAAGTATTTTAAATATATCACATTCTAATGTTCATTTTTATAAAGAGAACTGTTCAATAATAAGATGTATTCTTAACATCTACAGAAACGAAATTTAATGGAGAACGAATACTTTTTCCTGGAAATTTAAAGGGTTTGTGAAATGTTTAAAATATTCGGAAATGTTTAACATATTCATGGTACAAGTTTACTAATAAATTTAATAAGAAATGTATAAAAATATACATTTTTATTAGAAAAAGAAATTGTTAAGGTATCTAGAAAAAAATATGAGTGATACATTTATTCGAAATAATATTGTAAAAAAATGTTAAGTAGTCCTAACCTTTTTCCCCCTTAATAAAATTATACGAGGTTAATAAATCATTTATTACGTTGACATTATACTGTAGTGAATATAACTAAAATGTGATGCAATGAGTAATGCAACATATTTATATACATTATATCGTGTGCCCCGGACATAAAATATATTTGTGGAGATATAGTGTTTTTTCACATCTTGTTCCAAAAACATATTTCGTTCTATTTGTATTTTACGTGTATTTCGTTTAATGTTGTTTACTGTTATAATTTCAAACTTGATACTGTTATCGTTATATAAATTTTCATTCAAGTAACACTTTTTATTTTTATTATCATTTAATAAAAACTATGATAGATTGATAATTACAAACAGACAGAAAAACAAATACAGTTAATTAAATGACAAAACTAACATTGATAATAAATAAGATAACCAATTTAACAGCAAATTCAGAATTTGAATTAAGGATGAAGAGAACATCAAGAGGGAGGCCAAGTAATTTAAGGGAATTAAACAGGACTACACGTTTTGTGGACAAAGAAAGGCAATAAAAAAAAATGTTTGGAGAAGTTACAGGAGATATCATTAGAATGAAGAGTACAGAAAAGGGAATCCAGCCCAAGTAATATAATAAAAAATAAAAATATAGTAATATCGACGATTACTTATTATTGATTAATAACGATTATATAAATATATCATTATTATATAATTGTATATAAATTAATAAAGTACCTACTACTTAAATAATCTAGCTTCACTAAGGATAACGTAATATGATATAAAATATATCATTAAATAATCATTTTAATTAATTAGTTATAAGTTGTAACTTTTAATTCGCGTAGTATTGCAATTACCGACATTTCGCCTCAATGAAAATAAAATGGTTTGGTGATACCTTTAAAATTATTTTAAATACTGTGATCGATAGTAAATATCTGAAAGTATTTGACATTTTCGACTATAAAATTTAAAAATTCCCGGAAAATAATATTGCGATTTTGTAGACACGTTTATATAGACATCATTGAATAAGGCTTATGATAAAAGAAGCAAATATGCTTAATGGATTTCTTGATTTCCATTCATTCCTATAATATTAAACTCATCATTCCATCCATAATAACTAATTACAATAACTTTATCTTTAAAATATAATATAGATTAACTTTAATGTGTAAACAAATAAAGAATTGCTTAATTCGTAATTTTTAATTTTATATTCAACTAAATATCTTTATCCTAAACATCTAAATATTGAAGTTACACATAGTTTAATTAATATTAAATCCTAATAGTTTTTGATGAAATGTTATTAATAAGAATATTTAGATAATAAGCAAATTGACAAATGCATCTGTTTCCAATAATGTGATTTTTCGGTAAAAGTATAAGTAGTAGATAAACAAAAGCTTCATGTAGCATTCAACCAATCAATTTACAAAATAATGAAATAGAAGCTCAATAATTAAAATAGTACGTTTTCATTTCTTAAAATTTTGAAATAAAATCATGATTGTTTGATTGATGGTCAAATATAGAGCATAAATTGTTTGGAATATGACAAATTATGTTGTTTTTATGTTTGAAATATGCAAACTAATATAATACTGATTACCAAACTGAGGTTACTGGTGAACTATACAACTAGAGTACGTACTAAAAATACATTATCGGTATTTGTTCTTATTTTTTATTAAAATGATATAATTTTTTAAATCTAATATATGAGAAGGTGATTAAATATTATACATTTAACAATTTTTATTACTCTTAATTTCATATATAAAAATTTGATTATGTTAACATTAAAATAATATGTTAAATAAATCGTAAAATAATATAAACAATATAATAATTCCTAAATAAATTTTACGTAAATGGTTGATAAAAGTCATACCTGCGCTATAAATCGTAATTTTAAATACATTTTATGATTCGAAAATTTCAAATTTATCAAACATAATAGCTAAAAAGCCAGAAAAACACAAAATAAACATAGTAAAAATTAATTTATCATTTCTCATAACTCATATTTGTTGCTTGTAGAAAAATAACAATTAATCAAAATGAGTAATTAAAAGTATAATATTATAGTCATATATACCAGTATATAATATTATATATATATATGATATAATATCATTAAATCTAAAAAGCAAATACATTTTTGTACGGAAATAGCACCCATAGATATATGTATATATATATGTAGGTGAAGTCATTATTAGAAGAAACAAATTAATAATGTTTTAAAATAAGATAACTTTTTCAATTACAAAATAATGAAATAAATATAAGAAATTGATAAAAATTTTAATTTATGAAGAACAAAAGAAGTTATGTTATTTTAGATATTATAAGTGTACTATCATAATATAATATATAATAATGGTAAACCATGTATATAATATATAATAATTCACCATAGCAACGAAACAGTAATTGTAGTATTATAGTGATATTTGTATTACATAAATTTTACACAACTTTATATAAACCCATAATATTATAATCATCACCAGTAAGTTAATGAATCGCAATTTTATGTTATTCTAATATTTTCGATATTAACTTGTTACCATAATAATACAATAATAATATAATGTATTTTCACACATTAAGGGGCAGTCATTAATATGCTATATCGTTAACATTACCTCTAATGTTTCAAGTACGCAAATATCCGTTGGCAATGACGCAAAAGCCAATATTTATATTTTGTTTTGAAACTTTATATATAAACTGTCTAGTACTTTTTCCTGAAAGTTTCGTATATTTACAAAAAGAAATGTTTAAATTTATATCAACGTTAATAATTATTGATATTTTTATATTATTCAATATACTTGAGTATAAAATTGAAATACTTAGAAATATACACTTTAAAATATACAAATATTTGTTTTAAAAAAAAATAAAAGTGCAGTATGTATAGGTTTGTTAATAAACAAAATTACTCTTTTTATTTCGTTTTTTTTTTTGTTGTTACAACTAAACATTCTATATTCTATTTACAAAATTCTTAATTACTAAAAGTTCTCTACTTCAGAACTTGTTTCAACTTTCTCATTACGATCGCACCTTATCATTTTGATACTTATCTCGATTCAAACTTGAAAATTGGTTTATTATGTATAAGTATACCGATTTAATTTCAATGGAATACTAAGAATAATCGATGAAATATCCGGTAATTAATTACTCATTTTTTCCAAGTGATATGTCGTTTAAATTTTTTTTCAGAAATATCTTTAACAACTTCTCATCCATTGCTTTTTTATCTTTATTTTTAAAAACATTTACTGAATATATTACAAATAGTACTCACAAACATAAAAATTGTATATTTTTTAACTATAAATAAATAGTGATTAAAAATGTAAAATGACAAATATTTAAATTTAGATACATGATTTCATAAATACCCGTAATCAGTTAGAATGAAAATTTATTAGCAAAACTAACATACGAGTTCATAAAAAACATTAATTGTGGATAAAAATGTTCATAAAAACTTCTTTACTATATTTAATACATAATAATATATTATATATATATTTAATTTATATTAAAATATAAATTATATTCAGTAAGAACAATAGATTTTACCCAAAAACCAATGTGTTCATCTACCAGTATTTACGACTAGTAAATACTAGTTTTATTTTTATCACTATTTATACATTTTAACGAACAATAATATTTTATGGTATAACACTATTTTAAAAATTATTTTAAGCATGTTATTTTAAGTATTACGTTTGTTGAAGCCGTAAAGTAAGTATGAGGTTGGGATGTACCAAATCCACTAATATCCGCTCTTGATTCCAACTACATTCCTGGTAATCCTCCTCGAAGACTGAAAAGGAAATGCTGTAGAGACTAAAATCAAAATTAACTTAAACTCAAAATCAACTCTAACCTAATCATCGTATAAAATATCGCTATTAGTTGGCTGATTTTCTCATGTTTGTCCATGTCGTAAAATAGATCTGTGTGCATATTTATCATAATACTTATTTACAGATTGTATATTTTACAAATACATATATTAATATGGTAGAGGATATATATGAAAGAGCGTGTACCAGTGTTAAAATTGTAGTGTAGAAACGGAAGGTTTTAAGGTAATAGTAGGTATGCACCAGGGATCGACTTTAAGCCCTTACCTGTTCTCGGTAATAATGGATGAGGTTACAAAGGAGATATAAAGGGAGATACCATGGTATATGTTGTTTGCGAATGATATTGTGTTGGTAGGGGAAAGTAGGGAGAAAGTTAATCAATGACTCGACGTGTGAAGATTAGCTCTGGAAGAGAAGGGATTAAGGATTAATAGAAGTAGGACAGAGTATATAAAGTATAAGTTTGAGGAAAAGGAACAAGTAGATTAAACGAGAAGTGGAATGACAATAGATGGCGACGGGGAAAAAAAGGTTGAATGTTTTAAGTATTTAGGGTCTTTAGTACAAAAGTATGGAGGTTTTGACAAGGACGTGAAGCATAGGATTAGGTGTGTGTGGATCAAATGGAGAGAAGCATCTGGTATCTTGTGTGATAAGAAAATGCCGATGAGGCTAAAAGGAAAGTTCTATAAGAATGTAGTGAAACCAACTATGTTGTATAGTTCAGAATGTTGAGATGTGGACAAGAAAATAGAGCAGAGAATGAGCGTAGCCGAGATAAGATTGCTTTGATGGATGAGTGGGGTGAGAATAAAAAATAGGATAAGAAATGAATATATAAGAGGAAGTATAGGAGTAGCGTCGATTATAGATAAATTGAGGGAGAATAGACTTAGATGGATCCAACATTATCCTTTTCCAAACCTTCAACATCCTAATACACAACCAATAAACATCTCAATTACACTTAATCATATACTTACTACAATATCCATAGTCGATTTCCTTTTCGACCAACGATCTTATCACAACAAAGCAAACTATTTATACGATCACTTGACTAAATGTTTATCCCTGGAGGGACTTCAACGCCAAACACCCAGATTGAAATTGCAAAATCAATAACTCTAGAGGTTATATATTCTTAAATGTGATCCAAAATATTATTTGTAATGTTATTTCGCCCCCTTGTCTCACATACTACTCATCTCATCAAAAATCGCCTACCCGACATTCTAGATTTATTTTTATTTAAATTTGTTGGACATAAATTTTAGTGTACACTAAAACAGGTAAAACCTCTGACTACAATCTAGTTTTTCTATATATAATCGCCTTTTCCACATACACTTTTTTCCAATCTTCACTATCAAAATACCCAGTAAACTGGAGCAAATTCAAGACAAACTTAGATATCAATACAAACCTAATAATCTCATTGAAAACCAATGACGAAATCGAAAATGCTTTGTAGAACTTGATTGCTACAATACTAAAACAATACATCTACTGTCTTTAACTCTTCATGTTTACCTAATGAAAGCCATTCTGTTAAAAAAATCCTTATAAACTACTTTCTCACATTAAAACACTAATCACCGATAAACGCACAATTCGTTCTTATTAGCAAAGATCCGGTATCCCGTCCGATAAATAAATATTAAAACGCAAGTCCACTGCAATCAAAAAACTAATATAAACACACAAAGCTAACTGTTTCAAATTAAAATACCAATCGTTAAATATACAAAATTATTCTCTGTCAAAAACTACTAAAAATATATTAAAAATAAAATACCATTCACATCCTCTAAAAAAATGATAAAGGCTCAATAGCAATTTCCGACAAAAAAAAATGTAAATATTTTCGATATTTATATTTTCAACATTTTTACATCCTATTTTAATGTAACTCTCAAACTAAGTATTCTAAATAAAATATCAAATTATTTAGATAGCACACTATCGATGTCACTTCCCGTAAAACACACAACGTCTAGTGAGAAAAAAAACTTCATACTTAAATTTAAGGATTAAAATTCACCCGGCCACGGTCTAATCATCAATAAAATTTTAAATACCTCCCAAATAAATCCATAATGCTCCTTACACAATAATTCTTATTCATAAGCTAAATAAACCAAAAAATGGCGTTTCTTCAATCGTCCAATTTCTTTATTACTGATATTAGCAAAACTATTCGAAAAAATTCAACTCAGCGGAATCAAGTCAGTTACCCAAGTTCAAAAAATTATTTTTAACATTCAATTAGGTCCATACGTTCCACCATCCAATAAATACATAAAATTATACATAAAATATCTTCCTCATTCGAGATAAAAATTACTGCCCTAACGTTTAATTGAATATAGCATCAAGGGTTACTTTTTAAATTGAAAATAAATTTTCATACTCCACTTTATTTATTAGTCGAATCTTACCTCTTAAACCATACGTTTGTCGTCAAACAAGGCAACTCATTTTCTCCCAATTTTAAAATTCAAATAGAAGAACCCCAATATTTGTCACCTAATCTTTATAACTTATACATCTCGAACATACCAAGTACCGAAATTATTCTAATCACCACATACGCTGACGACGCAGTTTTATTAAGTGAACACAATATCACGGTTACATTCTCCACTCTCCATCAATCATATTGAAATCGAAAAATTAACGTCCAATTGGAAAATCAAATTTAACAACGAAAAATATTTTCTGGAACCATTGATAGATAGCCTCAGACAAACGTCTCACCTGGGCACCACACTCAAAATCGAAAAAAAATTACTCAACAATGAACTTCCTCTTCTCCATCCATCCCCAAATAAAATCTCTTTCTAAACAACAAAATTACAATTTACAAATCCATACTAAGGTCCATCTGGGCGTACGGGATTCGCTAAACTACCACCAACTCAATCGTTTCAATTCATTATTCTCCATTTAATAACTTATGCCCCTTGGTACGTTTTTCATCAACTTACTTCAAAAAACCTCAACATCGAAACCATCAACAAAATTGCACAAATCCATCATAAAAAATTCTACATCAAACAAGAGGACCATTCGAACCCACTTATTTCCATTCGAGAAAGTGAAAACTTTTCCGGCAATCATTTCTTTCGATTAAAAATACGCTGGTGAAACTATTAAATCCTGAACTTTAAATTTCAATTAAAAACAAACTTAAGGTTCTGTCACTGGACAGCCTCCAGCTTGTACTAATCAAGTTATGTTTATTAATAAAAAGAAAATCATATTTACTTATTGTACATATGGTACAGATTGTGAATATTCTACTTTTAAATAAAGAAAAAATAATTGTGTACCATTTGTCATGAAAATTTTATCCAAATAGATATTTATAATTTAAGGCAAATGATTCTAAAAAAAATGTATTTTTTAAATTTGTATTTTCACCAAGTCCTGTGGTTGAAAGTATTCCTTAGGAATACCGAAACTCTTATTAGAATATAATATTTTCCAACGTTGGCGCAATCGTTTTTAGTACCATAATTGAAGTGAATACAATGAACGATGTCATATCATTCAAAACCTTCATTCCAAGAAATAATAATTAACTCAAGAACGAATAATATTTTCTATAGAAATCAGAAACGAATAAGGGTACGAAAACCATTGGTGAAGACGGTTTGCTGAAAGTTCCAACGGCGCTTCCTATTTTTTATTATGAAAATGTCAACAGTCATATATTGTTTTAGACATCTATATAATAGCATTGTCCGCTTTCGTATTTTTATTTTGACGTTAACCCATTTGATAATTCAACTCAAAATATTTTACAAACAATTCCTAAAAGTAATTTCGATTGAATATGATAACAAACAGAACTAACAATAAAAAAATATATATTTATAAACCGTAAAACCGTTGAAGAATTCTCGGTATCCACGCAATAATTTTAAATTAATTTACAACAAAACAAAAAGGTACATAGCGATGTTAACGTGTCTGTAAAATGTTGATACGGTTCGATTTAGTTTTGAACGAGAAAAACAAATATTATATAAAGTGTAAAACTTCTGAAAAATGGTACACAAAATATAGTTATTTAAAATAAAAATATTTATTTACTAAATATAGTAACACAAATCTTATGAATTGCCAGATTTCTTTTAATATTAAGGTAAAAATGTGTATTCAAAGCGAATAAACAAATTCCATAAATATGTATGTACAGAGTGATTCGTTTAAAGGAAATCGATCATTTTCATAGTAAGTCTCTGTGTCTTAATACCGATGTATATTTTTCAATTTAATATGAAACAATTATATTACATTTTTACAAAAACAATGTCTACTAGGTATTTATTACTTAGAGGATCTTTAAGTTTATAATTTTCTAACGTATATTTTTCATTTCAGAATTGATGCAGAATATTTTTTTCAACATTCGATATTAATACACCGAAAAAATATTCTTTTTCGGAATATGAATTACTGCTATTAGTTATTAATTAAAATATTTTAAAATCGTAAGTTCAAAAATATGTATGATATATAAATGTTTAGTTCTATAAATTACTTTTAATTAAATTTAATAAAAATAATAACAAACTCAAAAATTGTTTATTAAGATGAAAATGTACAAATGTTATTATTATATTTTATGGATAAAATCTTAAATTGTATATAAATCACACTTATAATATATTTTTTGGACAACTTTTTCCAAATAATTATCGATTTAACGAGATTTGTTATTATTTTCACGAAGTTTAATTTCAACAATTTATTTTGTGTACTTTATGAACTATTTGATAATACATGTTATCATCTGAAGCCACTCAAAATCCATATTTATTTTTCATTAAAAATTATAACAATGATTGATTATGATTTATTAAAAATATTAATTAAAACCCTTGAATTCCGTTATATCTCGAATTTATTTAACGTGCTAATAAATTATGTGATTTACAGCGAGAGCGCACAATGTGACAGGATATTAAACAATTTAATTAATTTATATAAGTATGAGTTTGATCTCATTTTTAATAAGGCGTATGTTCAAATAATAAACCAAATCATAGACCTAATACAATACATTTAATTAAGATATTCCTGTTATAATATAAACTGTTAAAATATAAACTAGAAAATAGGCTAGGTTAAATATTCACTTAAAATGTATTTAACTAGTTTTAAATTTAAATGTAATAACCAACGAGTAAACTAATCACTTTTATGAGCAATCTATGCTAAAAAAGTTTTTTGTTTTGAAGTCATTTATAAAAAGAGTTTAATACAATTTTACAAACATTCAATTTGTATAAAATCTCAAATTATTAAACTATTAAAATGGAATTATGGGCAGAATGTTTAATTTCTAACGTTCGTTAAGTAGTTTTCAACGCGTAATTTGCATTTCTATTATAGTATTATAAAAATACTAAACATCAATATTACCCTTAACTCTAACTAAATAATTTCTCAAAAATATATTAAAAACTGGAATTAAATGCCAAGTAGTCTGAATCGGTCAATCATTCTGAAATATATTATAGCAATGTCTAGTAATAATAATAACATAATTACATTTTTCTAAAATTTGGTATACTAGTAAACCCCGAGTTTAAATAATTGCTACTTTGACCGTTTTATCCATCAACTTATAGCCAATACCCTACTGACCGAATTAGCTAAAGCCACATTCCTTTATTATCACTCTCAATAAGTTTTTATTATTTAAAGTCTGAGAAATTAATTATTTTAAATACGCCTATTACAATTATATGTTTATTATTTTCATAAATATTTTTTTAACACATTAAATACTCCAAAATATTGGTATAATTTCTTAATAGATTGGAAATTAGACGAAATATGTGATACATCGTGAAATTATTTATCAAATGTTCAAGTAGCTTATGAGAACTGTTTTTCCCTATTTTTAATAAATAAATAATTGCAAAAATATTTTAGTTCTCACTTTTGCTGAAACAGATGATCATTTTCAATCTTTTCTAAATAACCAAACTATTATAATATAATAATTATATAAACACTATAAAACGTTAAAAATTGTTAGCATTTTTGGATTTTTGAATAACGTTTAGAATATTTTGGAAACGTAGATATTTTCCAATACGTGTACAATTAATCAATTACCTTACAAACAAATGTGATTCAAAAATTTTAGTTCTCATAATGTTGCTTTCATAGATATTTAAATTTTCAAGACTAATCGAATATTAACAATTGGTTTTTTTTATTTTATTAAAATTGCATTTAAATAAACCTTAATAAAATGTTTAGTTTTAAGTATTGAGAATTCTAAACCAATAATAATTGACGTCAGTCATTTATATTTTAATTATATCTATTCACTAGCAATTAGATGTACTTTGTCTCAATTTGCGTTAAATTAATGGAAAATATTTTCGAAGGATAAGTTTTTGTATTAGATATTTTAACTCAATATACATTTTACAAAATACTTTCCTCACTATACCAGGTGTTACTATACTATAATGTATATAATTATTATTTCTCGATTTCAATTTCGCTATCTTTTAACGTGTATTTGAAAATTATGAACATTTTCTAACAAAAAAAGTGATGACGAATAAAACACTTCGGTAACGGATTAAATACCGAATACAGAATCGTCCTTCCTCCCAGAGTATCTATTTATATATTAAATATTATATTATAAATATAATGAATGAAATTATCACGTAATAATAAAATACGATCTAATTTAAACGTAAAATATATTAAATTGTTCACAAACGTCGTGAGTTTTCGTACACTCTTGAATAAGTTATACCGAATAGATCATAATAAAATAATCACAATTGTGTCCAAAGAACATATTTACAAGTTAATATATGTTATAACAATAATGATGAATTCATTTTTTTAGATTTTTCAATATAAAACACCTCCATAGTTTTCCATATATATACTGTGTTATGTGTGTGTTTTTTACATGTAATATAATTTTGTACATTTTAATGTACATTGAGTAGGCATAATATAAGAATACCCTAACCGGAGACAAATAGGCAAATTAAATTTAAAATGACGCACACTTATATCAAAGACATTCAAAACCTAACAAATACCTTTTTTCAATGAGTCGGCAATACACCCAAAGTCCGAAAAGCTTGAGAACAGTACTTTGGACAATTCAACAAGTATCTAACCGCAGAAACTGCAACGGTGGTGGCCGATAATACAAACCGATCCATAATCTCAATAATATAGTAATCCAATAGTTTATTTGCGCAATCACTGTTTCAATCTAATATTTTATAGTCAAATCGTAAAATTTCAATTTCGATATCTTCGTGAGAGACTAATTATTGTGGAGTAGTCTATCATTAATTGATAACAATAACACACCGTTGAGTGTTTTCTATCCACTTTCGATTAATGTTTCTAACATATAATTGAAAAACTTTTACGATTAACAGAATCCTTTAATATTAAGGAGAAATTAAATTTTTACGTAATACGTATTTTCAAATAAAATAAAATACGACAAGTTAATTTTAATAATTGGCCAATTTTAGTGGCCAAGAATACGATCGTTTTACTTGCTTAACATTACGCAAGATTCAAAGATGAAAATGTAAAAGTTCCAATCGATTTTGCAATTCAATATATCACCATAATGGGTTTAAGTAAATATAAATAATAATATAAAATGAAATATTGTATTTTTTTTAATACTCAAATATTAGAAAAATTTAAATTATAAAAAATAACTATAGTTTAATAATAAATTATATTCCTTTGATTCGTGTGTAAACACATTTTTTTTTCAATTCCTTTTCAATATTACCAATATTCTATCTACTTTGCCACATTTTACCACTGTATACAATACCAAGTCAATATAAAATTATTCCTACTTTGATCTCGAAAACTGGTCATTGCATCTTATACTTGATAATCGTGATACAATGCCAGACATACTTTTACTCGTTATATGTATATATATATATATATATACACACAAAATACAGCAAAAAAAAATTTTTTTGAAATTAATTTATTTAGTTACCTTCTCATTTTTTTTATATAATAGGAATTTATATGATATATAACTTTGTAAAGTACTTACTTACTTTTGTTCATATTTTATTTGATTAAAATAATAATTATTATTATGATTATGTACATATGTAATATATATTGTAGTGTACACGTGTACTCATTTAATGTTTAAATTATGCCAAATATAATTGTTTTAAAAGCTATTAGTGAAAAATTTGAAAGCATTGACAAACGACAATATTTCATTCTCTTCGAAATTAAATACTTACTTTGCTTATTGTATAGTTAGTATTGATACGTAATTTAACTTCGGTGAAATGGTAAAAATATCATTCAAAATAGTTATCTTTAATTTAAACGATAAGTGTAATTTTTTTCCCAAATATTCAGTTTTTCCATGCTATTTACTGCATCATTTAAAATTGATAAAACCGCACAAAGTATACACAGGGATTAAATAAGAAAATTTCAAATTGTATATTATAAGAAGCCTGATTAATTTCAAAACATATTTTACGAATGAAGTATAATGAAATTTCATTTTACTAATATACAATTACTTTCCTTCACATTCCCGAAAAAAATTTATTTGGAAACATAACTTTGTTTCTTTATTTAAATATAATAATTCAAATGGTTCTCCTAAAACGAAAATCTATTACTTTAGGCATTCTTTCTGCCTAACACCTCTCAAGCACATTAATCTCATGCAGTCAACAAATATTCTTAACTTAACAAATAATTTAAATTATTTCTTAATAATATAAAATAGGTATGTATGGAGATCTTAGTTTAAATGCATCTATAATATTATTATAATAGGTACTATTATAATACATCTTTGGAATATATTATAAGTGCAATACAGTGTATTGATGTAGTTACGAAATTTAGAACTTGAGTATATATATATATATATAAATTCTGTTTGTTGCAACCACGAAACACTAAATCTCGGTTCGTGGTAACTACTGTGTACTCTTGATAATTCCAGTTCAAGAGGGATGAAAAAACACTTAACAATTAACTAATTTCAAGTTTCAGAGAAACAATTCGAACTTTTGAGTTAAATATTATTATTTTCGAACAAAAACAAACCTTTTTCTCTCACTTATAGGCCATCATTTGCGATGTATAACATTTTAAAGTAAATATATATCAAAATTTATAAAATTTCTTAATATTATTTTCTGTCTTTTGGTTTACCATTGTTATGGTAATATTATTTATAATTAATTAAGTTTTGAATTAAAATCGATTATAACTCAATAATTAGAATAATATTATATATATATTGTTATGTTCACGACCAAAAATTAAAATAAATGATAACGACTTAAATATATATATTATATAACATAAGTAAAAAGAAAAAAGGAACTATTAATAATATAATAAATAATAAAACGAAAAAAAAATAGAAATCTATCACAATTTAATCAAACAAAAATTAAAATACATGAAACGATAAAAAGCGGCATTAACGTTAAAAGTGTTGAATAACTGTTTAATACATTAATTAAACGTAGATATGACAAACTTGAGAAGAAGAGTTTCACTGTTTTCATAACACAATCGTAACAGTCAATCAAATCAAATGCTATGAAAATTACGTAAGACTTTTAAATGACCAGGGAAAATACAAGCTACAAGTTTAATGGAATGAAGTAAGTAATAGTCAGTACAAAACTTAACTTGGCCAATGCTGCATTGTACAAAAAACTATAAGTCATCTGTTAAAAGAAGAACCATCAAACGATTGTGCTATAGTGATCGAAATGAATAAACAATGATATAGTCCACCACAAATTCCATGCAACTTAAGCCCAAACATATTTGAACAACGATAATAATAATAATAATTATTATTATTACTGCGCTGAGCTAACATATGTATAACAAAACTTATTAACATTTAAAAAAAATTATTACTTTACTTTTAGTTTTAATTAATTATTATTTATACAATATATAAACTACTTTTCGTCTTCTCTCCCAACTATATAAAGTCGACCTAGCATCAGTCAACCCGTTCCTCAGACTTCTTTCACGTCAATTTCCTCTCATATTTTAATCTTGTTAACTTTCAATTTAGGACAACTCACCTGTATATATTTCATATACTTATTCAAATACCTTTTTCAATTTTACACCGACTTTCAACTTGACGTAAACTTACGTCAACTCTCCTCTTACGAGTGGATAAAGGTCTAGTAGAGATATTCTGATTCTTCTCTCACAGAAAAAAAAACGACAATATATAAACGAATAAATCAATTTTCAATTATTATTAATAATAAATAGATATTGCTCAACCTATGTCTTTTTACTAATTATGGCCGCACTATGTGGATATACACGTATGTATTTGCAGAATAAAGAAAAATTTTTTGGATTTCCGAATATTATTTCGTTATACTTTCTTTATCAATTATCACATTGGAAAAAAAGTTTATGGTATACCGTTTTTTTATTATGTAATTATAAATTAGTAATTTTTAACTAAAAATAAATGTGTATATTTTCTCTGACTTTTTTAGTTATAATACTATTATTATTTTTAGATGAAATATTATTTATTGTTTATTATTAAACTTTGAGGTCAATATAGCTCGCCCTGAAGTAATGTCCACTGACAAACCGGGGCAGTGGTTGTATTGCCGATTCAGCAAAAAGAGGGCTTTATACATGTTACTATAACTCCATTAATAATTATAAAACATCAATGTTACAAGTTTGATCCATCTAAACAAATACTTTGTGATAAATTTTTTTGAGAATCGCAATCTAAAAATATAAAAATATTATGTATCACGTTATATATCCATATTACACTTTTTACCCTCGGAATTTAATTTAAGTAAATGTATTTTACAATTAAAAATCATAAAATAGGGATGAGCACGGCCAAATATAATAGTAATTAAATAGTTTATGGCTTGACTTTGTTTCGTCCCAAGAGCAGAGGGTCAAGGGTGAATTATTATTCTACCATGTCTGTTAGATACTATAAATTCCAAGCACTTGAATATTATTATGACTATCTTTTAAGATTATGCTTTGTGCCTAAGCACGAAACAAGAACAAATTCACAAAAATAAACGTTTAAACTAATATTATTTAAAATCATATATTATAAAGGTACACGTACAATTTTAAACAACACTTATTAACATAACAAACAAAAATTTAAATGTTAAATAATTTTATAATAAATACCGTAGTTAATGACTTACTTTTACTTGCATTCAATTTCACTAAAACATATATTACATAGTATATGTGAAAAATTCCCGACCTAAATTTCTGTAGTAAATATAAATAACGTTATTGCACATAAAACTTATACTTCCTGTCATAAAAAGTCTAACGAATATATGTACAAAATATCAGCACATTTGATGACTTAGGTTTCGAGTTGTATTCGACTGCATACGGTGTGTTTATATTGTTTCGTACGAACTTGCAACATAGAATAAAGAAACGCAATCAAAAACTTCGAACATTTTTTTTAGATACTTAGTCTATACTACAGCAAGCATTAGATGATGAAGCTACATCTCGTACAACTACATACACACGGTGGAAACGATTCAAAGACGATCGAGAGTCGTTGGATGACGACGAAGTGGATGGCCATCAACAGATGTTTACGATCTTAAATATTGCAAAGAGTGTATGCGCTGCTGCTCAAACAACCTCAAATAACCCTTCGGTCTATGGCAAAAGAGCTTAATAAACGGCAAAAATGCGATACGTACATTTTTAACTGAAAAAATGAAAATTAGAAGTGATGAAGTGTCTAATGCATTATATTCATCGAATCCAACCCAAATATCGCGATCCGGGCAATAGGACAATGATTTAGCTCACACGTTATTACACTGAGAATCAAATCACTGTTCTATCCCATTCACTACATTCACATTCACATTCCCGTACTCACCTAATTTGGCACCAGCGGACTATTTTCAATTTCCAAAACTCAAATTAAAAATGAAGACCTCTTCTTCAGTAATATTCCGAATATTCAAAGAGCTTGTACCGAACAATTAAAGGCAGTCTCAAAAAACATTTATTCTAAAGCGTTTGAACAGCTTTACTGACACTGTAACAAGTTTATTATTAGAAAAGGGTTTTATGTAGAGGATTGATGTAAATAAATTCGTTTATTTTTATATACGTGTTTTTATTTTATTTAGTTCGGGAACCTTTCAAACATATTGCGTATACTGGACTAGTTACCAGTAATTCACATGAAATATTCCTCATAAATATTAGTTCTTATAGTCTAATGTTCAAATTTTTACCTTTTTACTATCGTACTTTAAAATTAAGTACTTAACAAAGTGGTTCTATTGACGTATTGATATCTTTTCAGCTCTGAATATTTGTTGAAACTCAACAGTAGTCATTTTCTATTATATAATGTTGTTGTAAAAAAACGTACCAACGTATTTACTTATGAAGGTCGTCCAAATCACAGTAACGATCGCGATGTAGCGATTAACGCGTGGTAATATTGTATACACTTTATGAATTCTTTACCGCCCATAAAATGTAACAATAAATATATTTAACATAAATTGTATATTACGGAATTAGTTAAACATATTATTTGTTTGAACTGCAAAATAAAAAGGTAATACCGACGCACTATCAAATATTATTTAAATTATCCAATACAATTCGAAATATTCGTTGTATTTATTTTTAATTTTATAATGTATTTGTCATGAACATAACCGAATAAACATATATATATATATATATGTGTGTAGTAATAAAGACAATCGATATTTTGCTTGACCTCGATTTGATGTTTACTCATTTAAATAAAAACTTCAAACAAATCGTATATGAGAAGACTAAATATTTTAATAATTAAAATTATCGAATTAGTGAATTGAACATGTACAATTGATTACTTAGCACTCACTCGCTTCACAAGTTATAACACTGTCAATTAATTTTCTGAATCTAATATTCAATTGTAAACAAATTATTTCGATCAATTCTCTCCGTTATAAATAATTTGACGGAATTGAAATATTTTCATCGTGTTTTTAAAAAAACGACCTTCAATAACAAAGACAATATTTAACGATCAACAACATAAACACTCGATTGAATATAAAATTTTACGTATATTCGAAAAAATTTTTTTTTAAATCTATCCAATAAGCACAATAAGTATATTTGATACATATTTAAAAATGGAATGACTTTTTAAACTTGAAAAAACCGCCAATTAGTTACACTTTACTTAGCTTAATATTTCTGTTTTGTTTATATTTATTTTTTAACATTTTTTATTTTTATTTTATTTCATATCAATCTTTCGAAAAATCACGGTGCACAATTTACGGTTCAGACGTCGGGGAGGATTTTCAAGAGTAGAAAATGAAGATGCATTTCTTGTAAGTTGGTTTGAATAGGATACTAGTCTGTTGTGAAATCTCTTGCAAAAACATTTACATTCTTCATGCACAGTTTCAAGTTTGAAATTTGTATGTCATCATAAATCCCAGATTTGCTCGTGTATTTTGCTGCATAACTCAAATAAATAGCATATTAATAATAAATCAATTATCATAAGCTATTTTTATGGTTTAACTTTGCCACAGTAAAAATATTATTATTATTATTAATCATCATCACCATCGTTATTATTATCTAACATTTATTGACAATGTGGTGATTTTTATTTATTTATTTTGTGAGTGTAAAACGAGCTTAAGATTTTTTACTCCATCTCGTATAAAAAAATACGACATTGTCGATGAAAAATATATATATCTGTATTGGTATTTCAATAAAATATTTGTATATGTGTATCACGTTTTTAATTTAAAGGAACGATTAATTTAATGAGAACTAAAAGTTTTCATACTGTATTAACAAAAATTTGACTAATATAATACTCTGAAAAAAGAAATTTTTTGATTTTTTTTGATGAGTGCCAAGAAAATTTTGTAGTAGAACAAAAACTTTTAAATTACTAACGCCTCCAAAATTTATTTATTTCATTTAAATTAAAAAGCCAACAATAATAACCCTATAGAGACTTAAAACTGTCGATAAATATTTAGTTTATTGTAATTATTGTTATAATTTATTTGTGCTTTCCATTTACTTTCATGATAACTAATGTGATTGTCAAATTTACGAATTATTGAAGGATTTAATTATTGTACATAAGCTAATTTCAAATTAAATTTGCAGATAAATATATAATACAAAAATATAATTACATTATAATATACTGTAAATCATTATTAGCATACTTATTCATAAACGACCTATGTAATACATAGATTAAATTGTTTTCCTTAATAAAAGAAAATTATACGTAAATTTATTACCGATTGTGTTTTTTCAATAAATATAATTATTTTATTCGTTTCGACAGTGTATGTGTTATAATAATAATTATTGTATTATAGATAGATAAGCTTATTTTTTAAACGCACTTAAGTCCACATCGTTTTATTTGATCCTTAAGTCAAGTTGTTACTGTAGGTTACATTTTGGATATCTTAATTGAAATGAGAACCTTTTTATTATTGTGAAAATAAAAGGCAGTCCGATTGTAATAATAAAAAAGTGATATAAACGAAATTCACTTATGAAATAAAACAAAAAGTCCATTTGAAAACTTATCTGAACAAAGAGACATGATGCAAAAAAATAGAATGTTATATAACCTGAAAAGAGTATGTAGTAAGAATTGTTTCAAATACGGGTTAAACTAAATTATTTTAACAAACTCGATATTAATTTCAAGTAAAGAAGGAACAAGCCTCTGTAATATGTTTAAAATATAGATAATTGACATTAAACGGATATAAACAATAACACCGTCAAGGAAAATCGATTTCACAATACACTTAAGTTCTAAAATTATTTAACCATTCACAAAAAGATAAAAGCGTTTAATAATTTTATTTTGAGCCATTGAAATCGAGAAAAATTTTAAGAGTTTTACAATATCGTATCCCAAAATTGAACTTATCAATAGACGAATATATCAGCTCTTCGAAGAAGAATAGATTAATTTTACATAATTCGATATTCCTATTTTTAAATGTATTAGTAAAACTACGATTAGGTTAAAACTAATCGATTCATTCACAGAAGTTACGAACAGTGTGACGTAAGAAACAATTTAAACTTGTTCGAATAAATTTTGATGTAATGTGAACTATAATACTTAACTTCTTGTGAATACTAATCCGACCGTTTTGTCTTTGGGAATAAAAATAAATTACTGGATATACATATGGAGCTTTGTTTATATCCAAACGCCATGTCAGCGAAATACCTCGAGTATAAGGTATTTTGCGGACGATCGTGTATTTTTCGAGTGATCTTTGTACGTGGATGCGATTACGACGCGAGACCAAAATAATAAATGTTTGTCATTTAAAAATAAAAGTAGGTAAAGTTAAAATAGAAACATCTTTAACTTCTATTTTTCCATACGGACATTTCAGAGTTTTAGTTGGTAGAAATTGTAAAACCTATTGTTTAGCATGTATATGCGATGTATCTACGATACAAAACAAAATATTAATACTTCAAAAAACCAGGAGAGCTGTGTATGTATAAGTAACTTTTAAAGTATTGTTATTCTGAGTAATAAATAAACCACGCTACTATTTCAGGCTGGAATATTAATTTGAATTAATTAGTGCAAATTATCTTTTTCTTATTTCAATTGCCATATGCGAAAAAATATAATTCGGTTATCAATATATACGGGCTAGATAATCAAATAAAATTAATTTATTCGGCCCTAACTAATTTTACTGATATATATTTAAATAATTTGCACTGAGCACATAACATAAAAAAGAATAGTTACGTGTATTTAAACATAGTCACGGAACATTTATAATAAGCATTTTAGATTTTTAAACGTGATACACGTGAGGGCTAAGTCATTATTTTAATTAGTTGACCTTAACCTCGCGTTTCGTGTATCCATAAATAATTAGTTATATTCTGGGTAGTATTTAAACAAATGCAACTTACGTTACCGACCAATTTTTTAAGACAATTTAAAATTTGACAACCATACAGAAGTACTAATAAAGAACTAACTATATTTATTTTTAATTTAAACCACTATTTTTTTGTATTTTAATAAATTCTTAAAGAGTTTAGTTTTGATGATCAAATTATAAATTTTAATACACAGATTAACTATAAAAACTTTAAAACACTTAAAATGTAGTAAATGAAATAAATTATTTTAATTAAAATAACTTAAATGAATGTAAAACTATTAATTTCATTTTATTACAAGAACTTGAATTATATTAAAAGATAAACAAAAAAAAAAAATAGAAATAGTTCTAGTAAAGTAAATCTATTTCAGTTTCAAAAAAATATTTTTAACAAAGGTAAAATCAATTTTATTTATTTATATTGTAAGGGTCGATTATAATTTATTTATTTCTTAAAAAAAATGATGAATTTTGTTATTCGACATATAAATGAACAATATTATTTTACAAATTCCTAATTATCATACGAAAAATCTAATTTTCTCTAAATTAAATGTTTGATAAGTTAAACACACTCAAATGTATTTCGATTTATGCATATACGAATATTTACGCATAAATATACATACCAGTTTATTTGAATACCCCATTTTCATCTTTTATTAAAAGTCCATCAATTATTGGTATTATTAGGCTAAACATACTACAGGAAACTATATTCTTCACTTCCTCCTCTCGTTATATGTAACTAAATATAAGAATTTTGATAAAAAAAATTTTATAGAAATACGTTTTCTTATTAAAATAAACCGTTTCTTTCTGTTTTGTTTATTTATATTGTTCTTTTTATCTTCGTCCTCTTATTATTATTCTTTCGTATTGTGTTTTTTTTATATGTTGTTGATATTTTTTCACGTTTTATTCTATTTTATTAAATGCCACGTTTTAATATTATTTCTATACAGTAATTCGAAAAATATATTGATTATTATGTTACACGATGATTTAAGAATACATTTTTTGAAGTACATCAAACATCTATTAATGAACATAAATACGATTTGAGTATTATAGTTAAATAAGATCGAGACAACGAACAAATTAATTTTCGACAGTTAATTTTAAAAAAAATACGTACCTATTTCTTTATTCAGATTTTATGTTTGTATATTATATGCTATATATTTAAGAATATCTACGATCGTCTTACGACTAAACTATGCGAACACCGTTTGCTATAATCACGACCGAATTATGTAAATTCGTGTACATAAAGTATAAATACGGTGTACGTAAATTCGGCATTTTCAAAATATTAGAATATGAATGATTTTTTTTTTGTGTACGTTTTAGTTTCGTCCGCGATGCATTTATACCAAACTAACTATACATTTAACACTCTCTTGAGTTTGGTCCTTAAATAAAGCGTATACTCTGTACTAAATTTGCGTCGTTTCATCATTGCGTAGCGTTGCGCGTGACAATTTGAATGACATATGTGCAACAATCATATGGTGACAATGTTTGACCGCAAAATTCCGGAGGACATGAAATATAGCACAGACGGCGTTGATAACTTTCAAAAACAGCGTGTACGAGAACAATTCAGTTAAACTATTGTTGTCACACAACATCTACTAACAGTGAAACAATCCTTAGTTTCGGTTTCGAATTCCTTCAGAAAACTAAACTTTATTTAAAAATAAATCACATTTACTATGTCAAATGGTCGACAAATTATTAATTTTAAATAAACGAAAAATATTAAATGTACGTCAGGCAAACTAATTTATCTTTACATAAAATGACTATCGACTATAAGTTTTAATATAAATCAGTAGTAACTCAATGTCATTAAGCATTTTTTTTATTATACGCTACAATTCAATAAATTAATTAAAACAAATAAACGAAAAAGAAAAATTACTAAGCCACCTTGTAGATCCAAAGAGGGCCTATATATAAACCCCTTAAAGATCAACGGACTACCTGTTAAAAATCTGTACAAACTTATAAAACTGCAATAACATAAAATCAACTATATAAAAATTTCAAAAAAATTATGTTCTTTAAGAATTTTACATATAATCACTTAAATATAACGTTCGAACTAAGATCCATTTTCTGAGATAGTAGGTTTCTTTTAATTCCCGTCAAAAAAGAAAAATCACAAAACTAACAGCAAATTTGAATTTGGTCATATTTCCGTAAAAAATTTAATTAGCTTCCTCGAAGTTATCACTGGTACTTAAACGGAACCCGTCGTTGAACACTAAAGAAAAACAAAATGAAACGGCAACCGGTGAACAGACAAAGGGTTCCATATTATACAATTGCCCATGACTGAACACAAGAAGAAAATTATCCAAAAAGGCGCAATTTTACTTGTATATTCAAAACATACGATATTTATCGTTATTTTTTTTCAAAAAAATATTTCGCTTAAACATGTAAAACACCGATTTGTATTACAATAGGGTGCGGTAATAATACACCACACGATAAATACAGACGTTCATGAAACAGAGCATTTTGCAAAAAAATAAAATATACAAAGACAAACTGATGTACGTTTTACGATAATGCGAAACGTAATATTACGGTGTGATGAACAAGTACGCTCGTAGAGAAATGAGTAATAACTACATCGTACGGATTTGTTATTCAATATTTTACGTAGACACCCACACGTATTTTTATATTTCTATACGTACGATAAATACGATGTGTACCGCAAATGTCTGAACAAAATATGTCTCCCCAAAGAGTATCAAAAGAATAATTGACGATCGATCGTTGTTTGTCATCACACAGAACCAAAATGTTTAATACTACATACATTTATCGTATACAAAAATAAATTAATATTGGCCTTCCAATATTTCGCGACAATCACCGATCGATATTAATTCAATTTAAGAACATGAGAACGAACAATTTTCACACGTTTTCCGCTTCGTTTTAATTTTCAAAAAAAATATTTGTCTTAATAATATCGAAGACGCGCTTAAAGCGTAATTTTATTTTTTAACAATAAACTACGACGCGTCAAATAATAACAATAATAAATTTAAATAAAATATTAATAAAAATAATAATAAAAATAATAACAATAATAATAAAAATTCCAAAAGAAACGTTAATTTTTCCAATTTCTTTTTATTTGAGAACTAAAACTTTAACTGCCTACGTTCGTGTACATTACATAATTCTATATTATAAACAGTAATATGAAGATAATAATGTTGGTCCTCTAATACACATACTTATTAAAATATTAACTGATATTGTACAGTGCCTATAATTATTAAATTGTGTTATACGCCTTGTATACTACCTATATATTTTGAACATATTTGTTTTATATATTTTTAAACATATTTGAACTTAAGCTTAACTGGTCCTTCAAACGTATACTTTATAATGAAAACAATAAAAAATGTATTTCCACAAAGTATTTAATGAATTTAATGAAAGATCGAGATACATTAATCTGTGGTCACTGTTGAAAATTAATATATAATTAATATAATTTGTATTTGTACATAAAACAATTATTAAAACGATTTATTTTAATTTAGTTTACAATTATTAAATATCAATATTTGATAACAAAAATTAAAATTTTTGATACCATCTCTAATTCACACTTATTCATTTGTTTACATATTAAATTTTTCATAAAGCTGTTAAAATACTTATTTAATAGTTTTATAACTATTATGATTTCTATTTTAAATATTAAAAAATCTATTTTTACTATGTTTGAAGAAATTAATATTATGAATTTTAACTTAATCGTAACATTTAGTGAAATAGTGTGTAAATCCGTTGTAGGTAAACTAAATTATCGTTGTTTTTTAAAATATACTTAATATTTCTATATACCTACAACTAGATGAAATGGTAAATAGTAGCTAACAGTTTAGTATTATTAGTGTTTAATAACAAATATTGTTTGATTGATGCAATTTAAACGTAACTTACAAGAAGCCAAAAGAAAGTAACCTAACCTATATTTTTATATCTTATAATCCTACGAATTTAAAATTAGCCATTTATATTTATCGATTTATTAGTTATTATGGACATAGTTGAATTGTGCGTGAGACTGAACAACCAAGTTTATTTTTAGCCAAAAAAATTCGCTAAAACATATACTCCAATTTACCACACTTAAAATTTACTTAACGTTATACCGCTGATGATTTGGAATAATTAAATTAAACGGTAAGTATCTAATTTAATAAATAATAATAATTTATATATATATATATATTGAAATCGAACAACTTGAATGCAACTTTATTTGGAAAATTGAACACGCTTAAAGGAGAAACAACTATCGGTTTCCTTTATTATAGATGTTGTGTAACACAATGTATTGACAATACTCAAATTATCACGTACGGTTCTGATGGATGTGCAACTACCAGTCTTACTGATACGTCATAATATTCTGAATATTATTTGTTCCCCAAAACTTACTAAATTCGATTCATGCATCTATATTATTGAACCGTAACCAACTAATAAATACTCGTAGAAAAATCCAACAACATTTCGCTTTAAAATTCACTTACGTGTAAAATGTGTATCGTGAATTTATAACTAATTTATTACAAACGATTAATGAAATTACGTAGTAATTCAAACAATGAACATTTAAACCGCGTTCCACACGGCACAAGGTTATCATAGTGTTTTGCACTGGTGGAAGACACATGAACTAAAATTAAAATGAACGAATTATTTTTCATATTAGCGAAAGGTTTCTTTGAAAAAAATAATATATATATATATATAATTTTATTAAAATAACGCTTCGATTATAATGTAATATATGATTATATGCGCCTAATTGAACACGATTATACTTGCCTACTTAAATGTCAAACATGTACAAATCATAATGTATTATACAACATGTACACAGTTGATACTTGACCTTTAGTTGTTCGTCATTATCGCTGTTATGTAGAGTAGTACGTTCTTTAACACGAACCTAAGTATATACACCATTAGCACGCGTCAACATTATTACCAAATTAGTTCAAGATTTTGCTGCATGAGACGTGATAAATAAATATTTTACCTCGAGCCATTAATGGTTTTATTTATATTAAAGAAATAATAATAATTTACCGAACAATAGCCTATTATCGAATGGAATTCCAAACAAATAGTTAACCGCACAGCATGAGTCAAATGAAAATTTGATACTCTTTATAAAACCATAGTAATTTTTTTATTTGTAGGTAGTTATCATTAAAGAGCAACTGACGTGTAAGAATTTGCATAATTTTGGTGATAATCGGAAAAATAACGAAGTTCCATAAAAAAAATATATTTCAAAACGCCCGGAATTCCTATGAAAACATTCTGTTTGATGTTTTTACGTATTTTCATATAGTTTACTATTTCGAAGACGCATATTTCGATGTTTTATGCGTATTTAGCGAATATTTTATAATATTCAATATAATATTATATATTCGAAAAAAAACAATACATGTTACGAAACCTATAGATAAAACAGACTTATTGTAAAAATTGATTTTCACTTCATTCGGTATATATAAACTCCGTATATGTTTTTTTGGCTCGTGGCTAAATATACGATCCTTATACGCCCGATTTATTTATATATATATATATATATATATATATATACTTAAATAAATATGTTATTTATTCGGTGAATGAATCCGTCAACAGAGGTTAATAATATAAGTATTCGCTTAGCAGTCTTATAACAAGCGTCAAGTAAAATGTATCAATTTTCTTTAATAAGAAAAAATAATAATCTTCGTAGCGATTTATGAATGAATTTGTTAAACAATATTCGCTCAATTTTTTTAAAACAGTAATATTAATTTTCTCCGTAAAAATCGTTACATTAAAAATATAATATTTGTTGTGGTTTCACGCACGAAATTGAGAAAATAAACACACATTTATTCATTGTCCGTTCCACCATTATTTCAAGCCTCAGAATCTTCAACGTTTACGTGTTTGTAATAATTATTATAAACTTGAAATATTGCAGGAATACAGCGAACGTAAAGATAAAGAATGTGTATAAACTCGATATGGGATAAACCCTTCTCGTGACTTTATGTAACTAAAAACATTTCTCTGTAAAAGTTTAGAATATTTCACTTAAACAATTTTCAAACGTGACGCTCAAAATGATTTAATTTATAATAATATCGCGCTTTTTATCGTCAATAAATATAATTTTAACGCATTTATTTGATTTTGTCTCCTTTGTATTCGGTTTATTTTAATCATTTTTTTCAAATTAACAAACGTCAGCGTCATGAATTTAATTAAACTTCAGATTTTAGTTGCTTATACAGTAGACGTCATGTTTTTAATAATAATAATAATAATAAAAATTGTAAGCGAAATTTTTTTAGAAATGACAAGATTCTACCACATACTCCATTTGAAATCTATGATAATATAATATCATTATTGACTATAAAGTAATACGTATAATTGGTAATGATTTAATCAACGATAATAGAGATCTTATACCAATATTGTAAATGACAATAAAATTCACTATCACTTAAATTTATTGTAAAAAATGAGAAACATTTATTTCAAATTTTTAAATATATGTTCGAAAACTTGTTTCTTAAAAACAAATATTTGATTTGTCGATATTAACTATAAAAAATGTCTACCCGGTTTCTTCACACCTAATTTTAATATTGGTTTTCATCGAAAATGAATTTTTGAAAAATTAGATTCGCTAAATTGACATTATTAAATATACGAAAATGGTGAGATAATTCGTTTTTTTTAAGTATTCATACTGTTTAATGAAACACAGTATACATTTAGATACAAACTGATACGTGCAAAACTAAGTTCGATACCCAGTTAATTAAATTATAGAAAATGAACGAACTCGGCATGGGGTGGTGGTTGTTAGTGTATATCAATGGGAAGAGTTTATTCAACAATGTGAGACGGATAAAAACGTAATCATCATGATGGGTTTGGATCGAAAAAAACTAAAACAAGCGAAAAAAATTTCATTCTTAAAAATGTATTAACTTTACGGATTTCTACACATTTCTTAAAAATAATCGTATTGGCATATTCAAACATAATTTCAGGCTTTGGCCCAGATTTCACGACATTAATAAAAGTTTCGTTATAAATGAAGGCGTGAAATAACTTACGTGTTTCTATAATAAAAGAAACACAATTTATGATACGAAAAATTTTACGAATTTTTTTTTTCTCTTATTGTGTCCCGGTCGGTTCCTTAAGGGGAACTGATGAACGCTCAAGCCTCTAACTCGTCCGTTTATTATGACGAGACACAAAAGTCGAGATAGAAATAATACACGACGACAATGACTGTGTTGTCGTCGCTACGTCGGCCTATCTTTGTCTAAACCCGTTCGAGTGTAGTCAGTAAAAACTACCACTATACGTTGTCATATTTCGACATAACTACCCAACGTCCTTTAAGGGGCATTAAAAAACGAAGATCTTCTGTCTTTTGTCTAGCGATATTAAGTCATTTCCTGTTTCCAACGTGTCAACCGACAAGAAAATGATACGAATAAGAACTACGGAAACGTATTCGAATTTCGTCTCATAACAGTCAACTTGAGATCGACATGATTGTCTCCCAAAAATTAATCGAACAAGCGAAATTTTCGGAGACAACCGTAAAAATGACAAAAGCGGCAGAGTTGAGAGCTAAAAGTGAATTCACGATAAATTCAAATACGTTTTCCGTGTCCTTATCGCGTCGAAAAAATTTCGTACGTTGTTTCCGAAACACTAGCCGTGATCACTGACATTTTCCCACGCCGTTACAGCGCACTGGCCCCAAACGATTATTTACGTTCCACGTAAAAACACTACGCGCGTCGTATCTGTCGAACAAAACGTAAACTCGCCTATAATACGACCACTTAATAAATTACTAATCCCGTTAAGTTTTCGACACAATAAGTTACACTACCACGCGTCTATCTATACGCACACACTGAACACGTTGATTCTTTACGACTGCTTCTCACTCCGTGTCGATTGATATACACGATTTCGATTTGTAATTTGTCGGTAAAAACGGCGTGTAACCGAAAAGTGCAACAAGTTCTAATTGCAAAAACTCTTAGTTTTTACACCTGTAGGCTACACAAATTATAGATCCCGATGACGCGACAGCGGGCGATATTATAGTGAACAAACAATCGTTAGCGATTACTGATTTATGCTCAAATGAAGAGACGCAATTGGTATGTTGGTGGCGTGGTTCATGGCGTGGCCCGGATGTTCTTAAAATGTTTCGAGGATTTCCAAATCGAACTTCGATCATAGTCAAACACTAAATATGTGATCGAAGTGAAAAGAAACGAAAGAAAATGTTATTATAAAACAGTAGTCGATATATTTAAACACTAACGTTCGTGTCCGTATAATAGCAGTGATATGGTTACGATGAATGTGTGACTATATTGGGATGGGAAGGGGACATCGTTTAATTGTGAAAAAGAACTAAAAACGATAACTGTGAAGATTTCTCGTCTTATTTAGCAGATCGATTTACAATATATATATA
>JAIPRN010001339.1:0-48445 GCA_025469175.1 Geopemphigus sp. TES_GeoC_2020 | reverse complement strand
ACACAGCCTGTAAACGGCCGTTATTGCGCCTATGACACATCGGTACCGTAAATAATTTATTCGCGTAACTTCCGTTTCCGGCTTATCCGGACCAGAGAACATCGCCCCATACCGTGTGTTATCGTGAATAATAATACGCGTCACTCGGATGCGCAATTACGATAAGAAACCGTCGGACTTGCACGGAACGCCTATTCCGCTCTCCAAAACATAATAATAAAGCGTCCACCGAAGTAAAGTTTTGAAAAATAATAATCAATCGTAATGACGATGGTTATAATGGTTTGGATATTTTTTCAATTACGGTCGTAAAATTGAAACACGACTCGCAAACAATTTACTTGGCCATCGTTCCATTCGTATCCAACATACGGTGTGTATGTTTATTAACTCATCGGCTCGCTTTAATAGCGTTTACCCCACCGACCTTTTTACGTTCATATATTTCGTTTAAATATTCCCGCGTCGATAATAATAATATTAAAGTAATTTTAGACGAACGAAAAATTCGGTTTCTTCTATACAGTCTTTGAATAATTTTCGAACAACGTCTTTTTCGGATATTTGCGTGTCTGCAAGTCACTGTACGGAATCACCGAACCGTCGTTTTAATTTTTATGCCGTCGCGTACGATAACCTATTGTGTTGTCGCGTATTGAAATATTTTTGTCCTACTCATTATACAATCTAATTCGATTAAATTTCGATTTATAAGTTAACGTAACGTCAACGAAACACATAGACAAATTCTTTAAAATTACGTTTACATATAATTTTTATATCCGATGAAAACGGTATCATCAAACGAAAAACCGCTTCTTTTATTTGTATACCCCACTCCTCCCGCTTTTTTTTTTTTTGAAAAAACTCGAAAGTTAATTACGAAATATTAAACAGTATATAGCACAGCGACGCGTTAAATAACGTTGTAAAAACGTGTAATTTATGTGCGTGAAAAAGAACTGGTCTCGAGTCCCTCTCTCCGCTATAACAATACACATAGTCAAAATTCACTACCCTCAAACGAATAATGTCGACTTTATAACGTCTACTCGTAGAAATTGCCCTTACCATATTTATTATTATTATTATTATTATTATATTCAGTCTGTATATCATAAAACTCATTTTATACACCGATTGTTGTACGAAATCTATGGACAGCGGAAAGATTTACCGTTTCAAAACAGCCAAATGTAGTAACGCGAACTCCATTATCTCGAAATAGTAAATCTTCGGGGTACACCCCGTATAATATAAGAGCACTGCGAAGAATAAAAACGAACAAAAAAAAGGATATCCGAACAAATGGGGGGAGAATGTTGTTTATAAAAATTATAACGCGTGTTTGACGAACAATGTTAATTTTAGTTATAGTTTAACTAAGTATACTTGTTTTTCGTTATGTACGAATATATGTATTTATTTTCAAAAATATTGATTTACTTTAACCTGTATATTATTATGGCACTGTACAATTTATTATATACGTAGAGGTATTATTATTATTATACTAATAGTCGTGATTGTAATAAATTATTTTAAATTTTAAAAAAATACACGAAGTATACTATGTCAGTAAACACTTATATATATATACGCATAAAATTATTACGTTCTATTAATATATTCACCTACTATTGTTTTACATTTGCGACCGTCGCGTCGCAAATCGCGGTTATTTATCCGCACGCTAGAAAAAATTATATATATTTCAAATTATTTATTAAATATGAATACAATGTAGAACATATATTACAAGTATAGTGGTGTACATAGACAATAGTATACATTACAATACAATGTAATACAAATATACCTAACTACTACCTATATGGACAAATGTATCAGTCAATCTAACGGGCAAAAAAAATAATTCCGAACGAGTATATAAATATAAAAAATTAGTAAGTACGTACACTAGCTGTATCCCACTCGACTTAAATATTAATTTTCGAGGTTATTATTAGACGGGTAAATTACAAACGAATTTCGAAAACATTCACAAAATATCGAATATTCTAGACTTTCAGCTTTTATTCGCGTACAAATCAAATTTCGGGTGGAATGGAAAGATTTGGGTAAACGGCGATTTTTTTTATTTATTATTAATACGTTTTGAATGTTTCAAAAATTATCAATCACGATTTTTTAAAGCGTTTGAAATATGCAATAATTCGTATACAACACATTACTTAAACTTAAGATAATAATATTACTTAAAAAGGTCAGTTCAAGTGACCTATTCAAACCAACAGTTACTGCACAGCAACCACCACCTAACTTCAAAAAAATGTAATGATTTATTCTCACGCTCAAAATTCTATATTAAATTTTTTTTATTTATTTATTTATTATTATTACCGTTTAAATATTATTTTTTGATTTTTTTTTTTAATATGAAATATAATAATAATAAATTATAGAAGCTTACCTTTGCGTACCAAATATTTCATTACAAACTCAAAATAACAATTAATGCGTCCATACTACAAAACCACAACATTAATATTAGACAGTGAGCTTTTAAGGAAAAAACTATTTGTCGTAGACCAAATAAAAGAAAATATACGAATAAAACAGATAAAATTAAGTAACAATGTAAAGGTAAAATGAAATTATCTTAAAACGAATGATTTGTTATTGTAATTTTTAAAAATAAAATGTTTGAAAACATTTTTAAAATTATTAAATAAAATTTGAATATTGACAAGAAAAAATAAATAAAACCTAGATTAAATAATTTTACTTATATTTTGCACTTTTTAATTTAAACGTAAACACATTTTTTCAATATATTTAATATTAAATAAGTACTGAACATACAAAACTTAGGTATAACATTAACATCAAATAGTAAAATGTTTTTATTTTACATAACATGTTAACAAAAATATAACTCCGAATTCCAAAATGAAATAAAATATTCTATTTTTTTTTACAGTCTGCACCAACTGCATCAGCTATTGAGTTGTATTTATCTTCCCTAAAAACATATAATTTATAAAAATAATGTCAATTTAACATAATTAGCTATCTATTATTTTAAAATTGTAAATACAATTAAAACGAATTTAATACAAAAATAATATACCGTTAAATTGTAATTATTTAAAATACAAAAGAAAAAAACATTTCGTGTACTTATACAAGTCACGGAAAATGTATTTAATTTAGCGAGGTTTTTTTAACTTAATATAACAATTACAAATGTTTATTATTATTATTATTATTATTATTATTATTATTATTATTAATTGTGAAATAATAAATTAATGACAAAATTATTTAATAAATGAGCTATATTAGTGTATAAAACTCAATTGTAAATGTTTTAAGGAATAAATTAAATGTTAATTTAAAATCCTGATTTTCAATATCTTTATCCCTTTTACTTTCTCAAATAACTATATGGGACCATCCACATTTTTCACTTCACTTGAGTACATGCATCTTCTTTACACACACTGACATACCTCTATATCACGTTATACCACTTCTTTTTCAACCTTCCTCTTCCTCTCTTACTATCTACCTTCATTTCCTTTGTCACTCCACTACAACTCACTTCTCTCTCTAAAACATGCCCAACCATCTTAACCTATTTTCTCATACTATCTACTATTAAAACTGTTATCTCTTATATATTTATTTATTACGTTTTTTTTTCTAACCAACTCAATATTCTCATTCCCATTACATATCACCTTTTGTTCTATTTTCTTATTTACCGTTCAACATTCTGATCCACACAGCCATTATAGGTCCCACACACTGCTGTCATAAAATCTACTGTTTAACCACATTGGAATCCTCTTATTACACAAAACATCAGATGCTTCTCTTTTTTACCTTTCTTTTCTTTTTTATCTTTCTCTTTTTTTCTTATCCATTTTACCCATCTACCATCTTTCTGTAATACACATCCAAAATACTTGAAACAATCAATTTCACTCACATCCTCGACAACTGCCTTTCTCTAATGACCAAAAAAATGCCCCCTTACATAAAAATTACACTAATATATTATGTTTAACTCCTACTAATTCTTAATCCTTTACCTTCAAGTATCACTCTCCATTTTTCAAGTCTATTATTAACTTTTTTCAGAGTCCGACACAATATAATCTGCAAACAGCATATATCATAGTACCTTATCCTGTATATCCTTTGTAATTTCGTCCATTACCGGGAAAAGCAAATATGACTACAAAACTGTATCCTAGTAGACACCTACTCTAACATTAAAATCCTCTACCCCATTCAAACTTTCTACTTTTGTACTTACTCGTTCATACATATCTTTAATTATATTTACATTCACCCTTAGTTGATTTTCAATATCAAAAATGCAAGGTTCGTTTAATCTGCTGAACAACTTTAATGTTTTACAAATATATAGTATTCTTACCTCAAGAGAAATTCCAATTCTTTTTTAATATTAACTATAACTGGTGGGCCTTCATATATAAAAGACGTATAAATTTGTAAAAGTGAAGCTCCAGCTTTAATTTTGGCGTATGCGTCTTGACCATTAAATATTCCGCCAACACCAATAATTGGAATTTCGCCTATAAATTATTTAACTTACATAGAAACAATTTTATATACAGACAAGGATGGTTGACTTTATAAAGTTGGAAGAGAAGATAATGAAGATGTAAAAACAATTTATATATTTTAATTTACCATTTGTCAGTTTATAAAATTCTGCTATTAATGCTGTAGATAATTCTTGTAATGGCTTTCCACTCAAACCACCTGGTTCTAATGCATTTGGATTGTCATAAACACCATTTCGTTTAACTGTTGTATTTGAAATTATAATTCCATCAACTCGACACTAAACAATAATAATAGCAATTTAAAAAAATTATTTTTATTTTTATTTTAAATTCATAATACTATAACTTTACCTTTTTATCTGTAATTACATTAACAATATCTTTTTTATCTTGATCAGTAAGATCAGGAGATATTTTTAACAACACAGGTATTTTTTTTTCTCCAGCATATCTATTTCTTGCTTCTAAGACGTTTGAAAGTAAATACATAAGATCTTTCTTTTTTTGTAAATTTCTTAAACCTGGAGTATTAGGACTAAATAAAAATTCTTATAAACATGTTTATTATTTTTAAAACTTAATATATTAAAAAAAATAATTCAATTATTTACCTAGAAACGTTTATAACAAAGTAATCTGCAACTGGAGCAAACTTTTCAATACCTTTTACATAATCATCGACTGCATTTTCCGACATTTTATTCTTTCCTAAATTAACACCAACAATACCATCGAAGTTTTGATATTGCTTAAGTTTGTTTAGTCTTTGAAACACAACATTATGACCATCACTATTGAATCCATACCTAAGTCGTATAATTTATTAAATAAAATGTATATTACTATTTAAACAATCAATGTCATTTATACCTATTAATAATAGCTTGACTATCTAAAAGTCTAAATACTCTTGGCTTTTCATTGCCTGGTTGAGGGAGAGGTGTTACTGAACCAACTTCTACAAAACCAAACCCAACATCGTGTAACGCTTTTGTAATCTCACCTTGTTTATCCAAACCAGCTGCAAGACCTATCGGATTATTAAAATTCAAATTCCATAACTTAGTTTTCTAAAATAAAAACAACATACAAAATAACAATTAACAATTTTAATTGTTTAAAAGAAATATTTTATATAATTTTAAATTAACTTTTACCAATATTGGTGTATCTTTATAAAACGATTTTGGTATAAAACCATATTTTCCAGCAAATATTAAAATACTATGAGATTTTTCTGGATCATACATAAAAAATGCTGGTATAACATATTTTTTATAAAATTTTTCATTAAGTGTTATCAAATTTGTTCCTGAATATAAAATAAGTCCTCCAGAAGTTACATAAAAAAATGGACGTAGAAAACCCTAAAACAATTAACAAATCTAAATGTTTATACATAAATACATTACAATTTCTATACACGAAAAAATCTAATAAGACAAGAGTAGCACAATATCTCAAAGGATAAAATATTAAATACATTTTTAACCCTATTTTTATTAATCAGAAATGTACAGTGAAATTGTTCGTTTTAAAACAAAATTTAATTCGAAACAAATTATTTAATATGAGCTCACAAACTAAGCGAAGCAATTTAATTGTATCTAATTTGTCTTACTTCATAAGAAAAAACTTAAATAATCGATTAATTAAATCATATATAATTAGGAACATAAATGTAGGTGTGATTATTTCAACAACTTACCATTATTAACACCACGAAACCATTAATCCTTTTACAAACAATATCTGACCTATTGTAAAATATTATTATGTTTATTATTTTTGTAGGAATAAAAATTATTATTTTTTTTTACGCAATAACATGGATCCTAATTAATTATATACGTATTTATTAACAATTTAAAATGTTAATCGATTCGAGTCCACTGAGATAACAAAATAACGTCCATATGCTTAAGAAGGCAATTACAACTTTAACAATTAATTTTTCATCTACGGTCTACGGCACAACACAAAACTGTATTTATCATATATCAGTTATCACAAATTATCGAAAAATATGTTAACCACATGAATTAAATACTTATTTGATCACTTCCACGAATGAAATTGAATCAAATTGTACACCGTATGCCGTCTAATTCTACTTTATATTTATTTATATAATTTAGGCTTCACGTCATTATTAAAATCCGTTACTTTGGTTTCTTTTTAACGCTATAATAGGATGCTCATTTTCATATTTGTTTGATGTCATACAACATTCAACGGTACAAATTTTATCGCGCATTTTTGCATAACGATGAACGTAGATAATCGCTTTCCAACAATTTTAGTAAATTTGTCTACTTTTGAAGACCGACATTTTTGTGTAACACATTTTGTTAAAAGTAAATATTTCACGTAGGTTACTAGAAAATATTTCCAGGTTATTTATGTATTAATTAACATTACCCTAAAGCCACTGTATGTTCTATATGTTCATATTAAAACAATAAAAACAAATTTGCATCGACAACCTATTACATTTTATTAACTAAAAAAATTAATTTTAGGCGAATTTTTATCACAAATATTTTTGATGAAGTTGTAAAATACAATACATCCGCAACTATTTGTATAAAAATTTTTGCAAAAGTAATTTTATACGCGACGTTTACTTTGGTATTGAAATACGAAATCATAATAAGAAATGTTTTTGCTCCAACTACATTTAATATTTACACCCAAACGAGTAAATACTTAAGAAAATATCTAATCTGGCGGCTAACTTGGATAATAAAAAGTCCGTTTCAAATTTTTCGAAAACAATTTTATTCTTTAGGAAGAACTTCCAATTTTACAACCATTTACCGCCATAAATATTCTTATTAAAAACACGTATACCTATAAATTTATTCAGGAACATACCGGTGTATGTCATCATAAATGGGGTCATTGGATTAAAATATTCATATATACATTATTAATCTAGAATATAACGATGACGCATAGTATGTACAAGTAACAGCGTTATGTAATTTTATCACAAATTTTATCTTATCATATCAAACTTGTGTGTCAATTGTTATAATGATAACCGTTCTGATGATGTCCAACGCTACGAAAGTTAATACTTACTAAGCTACTTACCGATCTCTAAGAGTCCAATAAAATAATTGATGTTTGGAATATAAATTTGTAACGATGGAGTTGAGTCATAGTTTGCTTTTAAATGAAGAAGCGTTGAAACAATTGCCAGAAACAAAAAGACCCGTTTTCATCTTTGAATGGCTACGGTTTTTAGATAAAGTATTATTAACTTCTAAAAAAGTACGTATTTGTGTATATTTATTTAGATAATTATCGTTAAATCGTGAACGCCTTTAAGATTATAATTTTAGTACTTTAATGGAAGATTAAATGAGCTATGTACTAAATGGTTTATTTATATATTATATAAATAGTTAATTTTATTATCGACATTATTTTTAATATACATTTTACTTGATTAATTACAATTTTATAAAGTTAATTAATATTGTTTTTTTTCAATACATTCATAAAAAATTAATATTTATTCCGATTTATTGACAAGCGTCTATTTTATTTTATATTTTATAGGTTGATATTAAAGAATGTCAAAAAAAAATGGTTGATCAATTAACGAGTTTAATTCAAGAAAATCCAGGTCCACCGACTAGAATATTAATAGCAAAATGCCTATCTACTTTATTTAATGTTGGCGATACATTTCTTCTTTTTGATACAGTTAACAAATGTAATGATATGTTGCGAGTCAAAGATGATTCTTTAACATATCTTTCCACAAAGTTGTATGTATAAGTCTACAAATATTAATTTATATACCGTATAATCAGCTTGGTTCAATATATATCCAGTCATCTAATTTTACAAAATCTATGTTAAAATTTCAATACTTGATAAATATTTTAAGATTTTCTAATAATTCAATTAGAATCTAGTCTAATATAAATTGGATTACTGTAAATCGAAATTGTACTTATTTAACTTGACTATTAAATATTTTGTATTTAGAGCCGCAATTACTTGTATGGGATTTATGTATAAAAATTTGGGTCGTATGATGGGGCGATCTTATGAAGAAACTGTTTGTATTTTAATTAAATGTCTCAAAAATGCAGAATCTCAAATGAGAGTCGAAATAATTATTACACTAGAAAAGGTAATTATATTTAAATTACTTTCGGTTAATGTATTAAATTAATTAATTTTTATATTTATCATAGATTTGCTCTGGAATGGGAAATGTTATGGGTAATATTTATAAAGATATTTACAAAGCTATTAGACATTTTTTGACTGATCGAGTTATGGCTGTTCGTACTGCTACTGCTAAAGTAATATACATTTATATTTAATTTTTGTAATAAATATTCATAATTTTTTTTATTGTTAGTGTTTGTTGGAAATGGTGAAACATTCTAGTTTTTTATATACATCAGACCTAGAAAATGTAGCTACTTTATGCTTTCGAGCATTTGAGAATGCCAATTATGAAGTAAGATGTGCTGTGGCAAAATTTTTAGGTTTTTTAATTGCTTCCACACAAATGCAAAACAAAGAACATCATTCAGGTAAAAAATAACTTTAAATATTTTAACTTTATAATAATTTAATATAAATGGTTTTTAGTTCAAACCTCAAAATCGACAAAAGTTTTTACGTTGGAAGACTCATTAACAATATTAATGAATGGTTTTTTAAGAGGTGGTACTAGTTTTCTTAAGGGACCTGGAGAAATTATAAAAGGTACTACTAGTAGTTATCGAGAAGTTCGAGTTGGTATTACATATGTAAGTATGTTTATTATTAGTTATTACTTATTACATTAATTTAAATCTCATAAGCATATTATTTTTTATATTTAGACTTATGTGGAATTTGTTTATTCGTTGGAAGTTACTTGGTTAGAAAAAAATTTGAGCACTTTCATGCGACATATTTTGGATTTAGTTGCAAATCCAAAATCAGCCTCATCTCATGTTGATGCTGTTTATTCTAGGAAATGTATAAGTTTTATATTACGTAGTGTTCTTGGACAAATTTTGAGTGAAAAAGCACAATCTTCTGCTTGTAAAGAATTAACTCTGATAATTAAGAAACAAATGTCATCAATAGGTAAAATAAATAAAGTTAAAATATATTAATGTTGTATACATTTTAATTTAATTTTATGTTATGTTATTTTAGATTTTAGTCCAGAAAATGCTAAAGATTTTAACCAAGAAACTATATTTGGTCAACATTTTCTAGTTTGTGCACTTCAGGAAATGGGATGTTTATTACTTAACATGGGCACAATGGCTTGCAATCTTATATCAGATAATACATGTAGTAAGTTTAAATTGTTTAATCTTTATCTTTACAACTTTCATATTTTATGCTTGTTTAGATGTTATTGAGACAGTTTTATCTGTTATGGTACACCCAAGTCAAGCAGCTAGATTAGCTGCTGCATGGTGTATACGATGTGTTTGTATTGCTTTACCAAGCCAGTGCACTCCTTTAATTGATCGGTATTTTTTGTTTTTGATTTTGTTCATTAATATAAATAATTTGTACATTAATTATTATTTATTAGATGTATTGAAAATATCGAAAGTACAAGAGCAACACCAGAAATAATTTTTGGTTATAGTGCTGTACTTATTGGTGTACTTGGAAGTATTAATGTTTCACCTTTAGGCATTCCTCATATGCGAGGAAAAGTTAGTTTTCATTGATTGTAACTTATATTTAAAATAAGTCATTTTATAAAAAAAAATTTTATTTGATATCACACATTATTATATGTTTAATAAATAGATAATCTTTAATACTGCGGAAGATTTACTGAGAAGTGCTAGTCAAAATAGTAGATTATCACTTAGTAGAACTCAAGCTGGGTGGTTACTTATTGGTGGTGTAATGACATTAGGTAATAATTATGTTAGTTAAAAATATTTGATATATATAATATTTATTTATTTATAGGAGTTAGTGTTGTTCGTGGTCTTTTACCGCGTATGCTGCTTTTATGGAGAAATTCTTTTCCACGATCTTCTAAAGAACTAGAATCTGAAAAAGCAAGAGGAGATGCATTTACTTGGCAGGTGAAAATGATTAATTTTTTTATAAAATTTAATTGACCAGAAATAAAACTGTTTCTTTAATAAATATTAGTTAATTTTGGAAGGCCGAGCAGGAGCTCTTGCATCTATTCATAGCTTTCTATTCAACTGTAATGAACTAGTCACTGAAGACATAATTAGAAGATTATTAATTCCAATTGAATCAGCTCTTGCAATGTTAATTAAGTAATATTTTATTATTATTCTTAAATTGTATTTTAGTTTTTTAATGAAAATATCATTTTTATAGTATGACTTCTGTTGTCAAAAGTTGTGGTCAACATTTAAAAGCACCAATAGCATTAGTTAGATTGCGATTATATGAAACATTATCTCTGATTCCTGCACAAGATTTTGAAGGTAACATAATTTCATTATTTTATCTTTACCATATTTATGTTTAATTAAATATTTAATTTTTACAGTCATTATCTTTGATAGTTTTAAAATGTATCTGTTTGAAAATTATTTAATATTTTATAATTACAGCGTCATTTACACATATTTTAAGACTGTTAGTCTCGGAATTTACATTAGCAGAAAATCCTGCTAATACTGTTACATCAAAATTAAGATATGTTTGTCAAAATGAAGAAGGAATACTATTAGGAATATGTCCAGTTCAACATTCACACCATCAGACAATTGAAGATCAGGTATAAAATGTTGATTGTAATATATTAGTAAATAGATTGTAATAGATTTTTGTATTTAGTATTTTTTTTTACGTTAGTTATCTTAACTATTTTTATTTTTAATATGCTGCATATAAATAAGGTGGATTGTTCAAGAAAAGTTGAATATGATTATGTAAGTTTTCATGAACAAAATTATTTATCAATGGTATATCTAAAATGTATACAATGGTAATTGATTATATTAAACTAATAATGATTTATATATATAATTTAAAATAACAATATTTAAATTAAATAAAATCATAATAAATATTCTTTATTTTAATACGTTTTCTCAAATAAATTATAACATCAAGTGTGTTCATATAAATATAATAACAGTTGATATGGTAAACTATATTTGATTATCAGAATTATATACACAGATTTAGCTAAACCTCAATTTAGCTGAAAATTTTAAAATCAAAGGTAGGTTAACTATTTATAATACTTTTAAATGTTTTAGATAGGGGTATGTTAATTTTGATTTTTTAAATTTAACCTAACTTTAGTTAACCATTAGTTACATTAGGTGATTTATAGACAAATTAATTATACCATATCTATAATTTTAAGTGTACCAAATTCAGTTTGATTTTATTAGTTTAAATGGAGTTTGATCAATTTAACCCATTACTAATTTGAATTAGCTAAAAACAGAAACATTAGATTTATAACTATTATAATTATATACAATAGGATTTTCAAACTGTTTATTGTAAACTAATTTAAATTTTTATACTATTTTTTATTTTTATAAAAAAAATTTTATACTATATATATATATATATATATTTACAAGGATGAAAAATATTTTAAATATTTTTTTTTCAAAAAGCAATTAAAAAGTTTTTGTTTTTCAGCTAATACAAAATAATGCTATTGGATCAGGTGCTTTAGAACATGATCCTAGATATCTTTACCTCTCCGTATCTAAAGTAAGTAATAGGCAAATAAATAATAAATTGGTGTTTGTTTTTTTACATTATATTCTGATGTATAACAGATAGTTTTTTATTTATTTAAACTATTTTTAATTCTAGTTTTATTTTATAAGCTTTAACTCAACTCTCTCATTGAACGTATACCTATACTTGATGAAATACGTTATTTTAATTAAAAGTATATTAAACATTGTATTTTATTTAATAGAGAAGAATATACTTCAGTTTTATACTATATTGACATTCAAATTAAAAGAAAATAATAATTGTTTTTTATAAATTATGTAATATGATAGTACACAATTTTTCATATTTTTGTAATTTTTAAAATTTAAAACAATATCATCTCTTTAAAATTATTTAATATATATAAATTTATAATATTTGTATTTTCACTCAAAATACCACTTTAAGACTTTTGCATATTTGTTTAAATTTTGTTAAACAAAATATTTGTTTAATTCTTTTTCTATATATTATATTATTAGTTTGAATTTTATGTAAAAAAAAAAACAAACATAACCTTATAATAATCATATAATATTGTTATTTTGTACTTATTAAAAATTAAATATTATTTAGGATGATAGCGTACCAAGTCCTTTACCACTAGGTGTATCTGTAATTGATGCGTCTATTACCTTATTTGGCTTAATATTTCCTCGTGTGGCCAACAAACATAGAATTCAAATGATAGACCACTTCACTGATCAAATAAAATATTCAAAGTCGTGTCGATGCGATGCTATTTCTACCAATATTTTTGCTTCACTTTTAGCTGGTCTTAAAGCACTTTCAGACACAAAATCAACAATTGGACATGAAGAAATTAAATCAACAACAGCTACTTTAATTATGGTAATTTTTTTAAATTTTCTATATAAAATAATATACTATTATTGTATTTGTAATAGAATAAAACTCAATAAAATATACTTAATTTGTCAAATATGTATTATAATAACTATATTAAGATCATAATTTTTTTTATTATAACCATCTTTAAGTATTTAACTTTTAAAAAAATATTTCACATATTTTATATCTCCTGATAAAAAAAAAATAAAACAATTATGTTATGTTAACATAAGTTACTATTACACTTATACAAAAAACTAAGTATTATAGTTATTGGAATTGTGTTTCTCTAGAATGCATTAACAAATGGTAATACTGTCTTACGTGTTGCTGCTGCAGAAAGTGTTGGGCGCGTGGCTCAAGCAGTTTCAGATTCAAGATTTACCGCTATGCTTGCTCAAACTAGTTTTGATCGTCTTCGTTGTGCTAGAGATGTACCTAGTCGAACTGGACATTCTTTAGCTTTGGGCTATTTACATAGACATGTTGGTGGTATGGGATCATCGCATCATTTAAACACTAGTGTTAGCATTTTGCTTGCTCTAGCTCAAGATACTACATCTCCAATTGTTCAAGTATATATTATATTTCTATTATTTATAATTTGTATGTAAAATATAATTTGGCATATCTGTTTTAGGTCTGGTCTCTTCATGCTCTATCGCTTATTGCAAATTCAGGTGGACCAATGTTTAGAGGTTATATAGAACCCTCACTATCACTGGCTTTAAAACTCCTGTTAATAGTTCCTCATTATCATGCTGATGTTCATCAATGTATAGGCAAATTAATCTCAGCTTTAATCACTACTATTGGACCAGAATTACAAGGTTTTTATAATTATGTTTATATTAATTTACATTAATCATAATTCATATTGTATATTATATACATTTTATATGTATAAAAAAGTAAAGAATATATTCAAAATAAGTACAATTTACTAATAAAAATACTTTTATTTATAGAACTATTTTATAATTGTACTACATAAAATAATATATCTAAAGGTTATTTTTTTAATTTGCATACGTAATTTTTAAAAATAAATAGAAAATGAGTGTAGTTAATATGTATTGCCAATAATTGACTAAATATAATTAAATAACATTGTAATGACCTTCTTAAAATGACTAAAAAAAATTCGTTTTGCAATTATAGTTACTTTTTCATTAACACATTTATAATTCAATATTGTTTTAACCGTTGAATTCAGGTAATTCGCCATCAATTACGACTGCTCGATCTTCATTTTTATGTGCATGCGCTATAATGCAAGATCATGAAGATCCATTAGTTCAAGCAGAATCTACTGTGTGTCTTCAAGAATTGCATTTATTTACACCAAAACATGTCAATTTGACAGCATTAGTCTGGACATTATGTGTGAGTGTTTAATAATTAATCGTTATACTTTTAAGCGATTCATATTTCTTGCAGGAATACTTTTAATTAAATACCTTAGTTAACAATTGAAAAATTCACTGTAAAACTAGCAAATTACAATTTATTATTCAACACAATTTTTTTAATTAACTTAGTAATATAGAAAATTATTTTTATAATTAGAAAATAAATAAAAATAATGAATTATTTTAATTGATTACAGCAAAATTTATCCAGTAGTCATTTACTTTTACGAAAAGCTGCAGTTTCATGTTTGCGACAATTATCACAACGGGAAGCTAAAGAAGTTTGTGAAATAGCAGAATCATTTGTCAATTCTCCTGAAAATATTAATAAAAATGGTCGGTAAACAATTGTCAATTTTAAATCAAATATATTATTATAGTAATTTGTTTTATATAAATTTTAAAATTATAATAACTTAATATTTTAATTATTATTATTAGGGTTTTTACTAACAGAATCTGGATTACCAGGTGTTTTATTCAATATGCTAGACACAGAAATGGATAAACAACTTATCAAAGATATTCATGATACTCTTATTAGTATGCTTCAAATGTTAGCTGTTGACAACCTTACAAAATGGATAAATTTATGTAAATCAGTTTTGACAGTTTCTTCAGGTATTATAAAATATATTTAAATTAAAATTGTCGTTATTAAAACATTATTAATTATATATACAATATCTATAGAAATAAATCATAAAGAAATAAATAAAATTGAAGGAGCTATAATGAATGATGATGACGATACTGGTGATGATCATGATGAATTCCAAAAAAATTCTAAAAACGATAATTTAATAAAAAGAAAACAACAACCTAGATGGCCTACAAGAGTTTTTGCTGTTCAATGTATTTGTCGAATAATATCCACTTGTTATAAAGAATGTGATTCTGCTCCCCATTTTAATTTATCATTAGCTAAAGAACTGTCATTTACAAACAACAAAGGTATAATATATCTAAATGTAAAATATGGACTTTATATTATATTTTTGAATCTACAACTAATTATTATTATTATGTAGGAGATTACTTGGTTCTTCATCTATCTGATTTAATAAGAATGGCATTCATGGCAGCAACTAGTGATATTGATCAATTACATTTAGAAGGATTTGAAACTCTTAATGAAATTATTGAAAAATTTGCCCAAGTACCTGAACCTGAATTTCCTGGTCATTTATTGTTAGAACAATTTCAAGCTCAAGTAATTTCTTTTCTTCATTAAATGTGTGATAATATTTTATTATCTAAATTTAATTCAAAGGTAAGTGCTGCGTTAAGACCAGCATTTTCTGAAGACACTCCAAGTCATGTTACAGCTGCTGCATGTCGTGTATGTGGAACATGGATAGGAAGTGGAGTTGCACGTGATTTGAATGATTTAAGACGAGTTTATCATTTATTGGTTACATCACTTAAAAAACTCAAGCCAGGATTTAATATAAACTTTAATAGTTTATATAATGAAAGTGTGTCAACATTTGAATGTTTAGCTATACTTAAAGCTTGGGCTCAGGTAATTAATATTTCAAGTAAAAAATTCATTTTTATTTGAAATTAAATTTAGCATATTAATTTTAGATTTATATTATTGCTATGATAAATAATGGAAATGCTCCTGGAATTTTCAATAAAAATAATAATTTAAATATAAATGAAACAAACGACGATTTTGGAAATTATGAAGGACAAAATGATAGTTTGCTAACTTTAATACAACCAGAATTAGGTATGTTATCAAAAAATTGGCAAGCTGCATTAAAGGATCATGCTCTTTTATTACTACCATGTGGTAAATATATTTATTTATTTTTCTTTAAACTTTATATATACTATAAACAATTTTTAGAATAAAATTAAGCTAAACAATTTTAAAACATTTGAAATGCACAATTTAATTTTTAAAAAAGAATGATAGTTTTATCAACATATATTATATCAAATTAAAAATAATAATACGCAATTGTCTTATGCTAATGTGAACAATGCAAATCAAGTGTTTTGCTTATTATTAATACATAAACTTTTATCTATTTATATAAAATGTTATTTGGTAGATATTTTAAAAATATTTATCTTGGAATCATAAATTTATATTACTATAGATTGAATAATATTAAAAATTAAAATTGTATTTGAATAAATAAATAAATATATATGTATATATATAAACATTATTTGTCAATGCAAATTAGCTTTAGTAAGATATTAATGTGTATGCCTATATTATTTTTTTTTTATAGAATTTAATAGTCAACTTCCACACGAAGGTGGAGCCTTTTATACTTCAAGTACAATTGATAACAGTAGAAACCATTATAAAAACGCATGGCCCCCAATTTTATATGCATTATCATTATGGTTAAATGCTGAAGATTTCAAACAAGATAATACTAATATTGACAAAGAATTACAAGATAAATTTTACCTAATATTTGGTAATATTTAAACGTTAATATTACTACATTTTATAATAAAATATATTAAATTATTAATTTAGGAATTTGTACAGAAGCTATATGTAATCAAAGAATTTCTGAAAATATTGAAAATTGTATAACTTGTCTTAAATCGTTGTATACAATATTAGATTCTGTTTTAGCGAGACTTATTATGATGAAAAATTCTATTTTAGCAGTGGAAACATTAAATATCATGCATAAGTAATAAAATAACTTTCTTAGTATAAACTCGATGTAATTAAATTGCATATTTAAATATTTTTTATTTTAGATTACTTTTAACAAATGATTCTATAGAAGTACAACAGATTATAATGAATATTGTAAAACAAATTGTTAAAGCTTCCCAAGAAGATTTAAAAATGAAAAATTCAAATGTTGTTAATGGTAATTGGCAATAATTTTACTATTTTTTCAGCTTTAACATATGTTAATAAATATTTATATAATCAATTATATATATATATGTAGAAAACAGTAAAGAATCATCAACTACTAAAGACATAGAATATTTAGGTGATGGAGGACAGGATGGAATATTAGAATACGATAAAAGTATTGTCTTTGCTACTTTAGAAGTTTGCATGTGTTTGATTGTTCGACAGATACCAGATATGAATCCAACACCTTTAGTTTCTTCAACTCGAAAATTGCATTCAAATTGTTTAAATCATGATGTTATTGCTACAACATTTAATATAATGGCTCAACTTCCAAGCCTTTGTTCTCCAAATGGTACAGTTATTACTATTTTTGATGTAACTTAACATAAGCGCTATAGATATTATTTTATTATTAATAGGAGGTGTTCAAATTCTTCCAACAATTGCTTATTTAGCAACTAACATATTAAAAGAATTGGGAGAAATGAATAGTTCTAATGAAATGTCGAAACAAAAAATTTCTATCCTTGCTGCCTTAGACTTTTTTCAAGTACTCTGTAAACATCCTTATGGATATAGCAAAGTATCAGAAAGTAAATGGAGGTCACTTTTACAAAGTACCATTGCTAAACTTATTGATATATCTAAAACTGGTAATAATATAAATATTACTTTTATTTATAAATTATAAAAATTAAACTTAATTAAATATACATATATGTGTGTAGGTGACGAAGGAAAAAAAATAGACGAAGTAACAATGTTATCCATTATAACTGTATTTACATTACATGCACCACCTGGTGTAATGTGTGTTCAAAATATTTTATATCCTTGCATTAACTATTGCACACAGTGTTTTGGAAATAATAATATTCTTGTAAGTATAAAATTTACAAATGATATGTTTGTTTGGTTAATTCAAATTTAATTATACAATATTTCTTTTAATTTATTACCAAATATAAAAGTATGTAACAGTCATATAGAACAATAATAAAATTTACATAGTCTTGTAAATAAGTAAAAATACCTAAGAAGAGTTTTGCTGCAAAATGTAGCCTTTTAATTTTGGAATATTACAAGTGTTAAACATTTGTTTAAAATTAGTTGTGAACAATAGTAATTTTTATTTTATAAATGTATATTACTATAAAAAAAATACAATCTACATTTACAACATACATTAAACATTTTTATGTAAAAATAAATTAATTTAACAAGTTTTTATAAATTATTGAAGAAAAACAACTAATAATTGTTTAACATCATTTTTCTTATTTCATAATCTTAAATTTAATTATCGTTAAAATTTACCATTTTTTTTTTTATGTATGTACATACACAGTAATATCCATTTCAATAATATATTTTTAATGAGTTTTTATTGCTTAGGTAAAAACAAAATGCATTCAGTTTATAAAAGCAGTCTTTCAACATGAGGACAAGTATATTGCAACAGGTTATATACAAGCGCTTGCTCCACGGGTTATGGAATTATTATGCAAGGATTTACCTAAACCTCTATTGGAGTCTCACTTGATTATACTCTGTGAAGCAATTAATTCAATTGAATGTTTGGTTCAAATAGCACAATCTAAACATAGTAATGCCATAATTTATTATTTAATTACAATTGTTATGATGTATGGATAATTTAAGATACTAAATCATGTGTAATAAAAAGGTTAAAATTATGTCACTAGTGTAGTGTCAAAAGTCTTACATTACAATTTATATACAAATTTTACTCGTTTAGTTTAGTTGTATTAACAAATAGATATCTAAATTTCTTCTAAAAAATTTAACTCTTGAATTCTACATAATACTGTATCTTTTTTCTCCATTCTATACGTATTGATGTGTCAATTGTTTTACTTATTTATTTTGAATAATGGTTATTTTTCAGGAATACAAATGTTGTCATTGCTTGTACCAGCATTAATAAATTTTCTTATGGATGTAGAATTGATAAAATATGATACTAGTACATCTAAATTCCAATATAAACTTCATGAATTTAGTTTACAGTATCTATTAAAGATTGGTCCTGTATATCCACAAGTATGTTTAATGGTTAACATTACATTTAAAAACATTAAGAAAAATTATATTTAATATGTTTTACTATTTCAGGAATTTAAAACAATCATGTCTCAAAATAATAAATTAAGAACAAAACTAGAACACACGATTAAAACCAATAAATCTACACAACAACAATTAAACACCAGCGGTCAAGTGTCCCGGAATGTAACAAAACCAATTCAGCCTTCTATCAAATTGAAAACTGATTTTACTCATTTCAATTAATGCAAAAATCACGATTACATTTTTTTAAACGATTATACAATTTTAAATATTTTAATTAATACATTAAATGTGTTGTATCCAAATTATTATGAATAGAACCCACTTATTAAGTTACCATTATTATTATTATTAATTGACAATATAATAGTTTAAATGCATATTTTATATAAACTAGTTATAATTATTGTTAAGTAAGAACACAATATTACTATAATGATTTTATAATAAATTGACAAATAAATTATTTTTTAAATAAACTGTCTATTTTTATCAGACCTACTAACCAATATTTCAATAAACCATAATCTTATAAAAAAAAGTAATTTTATTCAATTTTTAAAGATTTTTTTTTACTTTATACTATATAATATTTGCTTTGTATTAATTATATTTTTATCGTTTTACACAATTAAATAGTATTTGATAATTTCTATATGTATTTAATGATATTCATAATTTAATTTGTTAATATACATATAGAACTTATTATTAACGATTGTAATAAATAATTTAACTGGTAAATAATACATATTAAAATATTTTACAGGGATTTAAAAAAATATATTTCTTTTCCATGACTTATGAACTCACTGAACCACATCACAGACCACATTAATTGAATAATTCGACCAATAATATTAAACATTTATTATCTGTGTGTACCACTATTTGTTATCACATATTAAATCTACTGTATAATCACAGTAACATATAAATTTTTTTAAAAATATATTTTCGTTTTTCAAATTACTACTTTCAATTTATGACCTAGGTTGTTAATTTGTATTTTCGTTATATATTTTAAAATGGATAAAAATCCAGGAACTCCATATGATATAAATAGTGCATGTTTTAACGCGGAATTATATGTAAAAAAAATACTCAAGGTAATGCAACTACAAAAACTAATAACACTCATATAAATTATTATCAAATAATTTAATTTCTATTTTACTCGTATTCTGTAATTGTTGTGTAAAATCATTACTTACTTTAAAAATTAGATATTTCGTAAAATGATAAATATATTTTGACGTTTAGAAATTATAAAAATTTGTTGAATAGATATTGGTTCATTAATATTGTGTAATTTTGTTCAGTATATGTATATATATATATATATATATATATATATCAGTTGAAAATATATTATAAATTGCTTGAAATTATGAATATTTAACATTTATAAAACAGTATATCTGAAATTTAAAACTAATCTTTTAGATAATTATTTATTAATGCATAATAGGAATCAAGTTTAAAGCAAGTGATAGATCATGAAAGGCAAATACATCAAGAAATTCAGTCTTTAAATTCTGATATGAAGACTTTGGTGTATGAAAACTACAACAAATTTATATTAGCCACAGATACAATTGGAAAGGTAACATATTTTGTATCATATAGAATTACATTTTTATTTTGTTTAACAAGTGTAAGATAATTTCTTAAATTTGCAATTTTTATGCATACACAAAACAGGTATGTAAATTAATATAACATTTTTTTAGATGAAAAATGATTTTAAAAATTTAGAAGAAGATATGGAAATGCTTTTATCGAAAATGGATGTAATTACAAAAACATCAGAAACCATTACATCATCTTTACATGCAAGTGAAAATTTTTTTTTTTAAATAATTGACTTCTTTTATATATTAATGTTTTTTATATTGAAATTAGGCTAATAGAGAAGAAATATCAAAACTTTCAGAAACTGATAAACTCTTAAAACGTTTTCAATTTGTTTATACTCTGCCAACCACATTAAATGAGCTTTTACTAAAAGGAGACTATGCACAAGTAATTATTAATATAATTCATACTTTCTTCTGTGACATAATTACTCGGTTTTTATCGCTACATAATTCTGTTTTGTACAACTCAAATTTTCCATTCCCAATGTTATTAAGTCTTCCTTGATTCCATTAATCTATCGTTTCAGAAGTTTTCCCTGCAGTTTCCATTCTATGACTACCTTTTCTCATATTCTACAACTATTGAGTCTTCTGAATGGAAATTAGAAACCCCAATAATTTTTTATAAGAATCACTTTCTAGTTAAAATTTAAAAAAATTAATTTTTATTCTTTGAATTATTTTTTACATTTTTGTTAATATATTATAATTTATCAATATTAAACATTTAATTAATTTTATTGATTATATTATGTAAAACTATATAATATTTTTAAAATAAAAACTTACAATTTTTCGTTTAAATAATCATCCATCACTTTATTAGGTTGTTCAAGAATATTTACATGCTCAACGTGTTTTAACTCAATATGGGAATCAAGAATCATTAAAGGGCATACTTAATGATTGTAATAATATAATAAATAAACTGAAAACCATTTTATATAGTCATTTAAGGGATAAAGATGTGAGTATTAATTCAAGATTTATAATTTATTAGTTATTAGTAAATAGTAATTTGTATATAATTTAATACATTACGTAGTAATAATAGTTATATTCTAGATTTTTTACATAATATTTTTAGATCAACTTGGTAACCTAATTTGATAGTATTAATTTTTGAGGTTTTTATTTATTATTTGGAAATAAATTAAGAAGTTCCAAGGTGATATCTTCACTAAAATGACATTAATATTGTGCTCTAGATTAATGGAAAAGAATTAACAAAATCTGTGGATATTTTACTTCAACTCGACGAACCAGTATTATCATTATGTAAAGAATTTTTATTACATTCAAAAAATCGTCTATTTGAATCATTAGATGTTCTTCAATTACAAATAGAAAATTTAAATCAAGTAAATTTAGTTTTAAATTAATAAACAGCTTTATATTTTAAAATATGGAATATTATTGATTATCAATTTAAAAATTTAAAACAAATACTTCATATAAAATTGTATTACTATAAACGTATTTATTGTTATAGGATATGATTGAATTTATTGACTTAGGAAGTGATACATTTCTTAGTCAATTATGCTTAATAATCAAATCATTTAACGATATGTTTGTTGAAAATCTATCGAAAAAGTAATACATATGAAACAGAAAAAAAAGTATTCATTAATAAACTATATAATATAATATATAATAAACTACATTATTTAGCGATGAAAATGAAGATGCAGAACAAACAGTTAATCAACTAAATATTTTTGTTGAAGATAATATGATTCGATATTTAGAAATAATCCAGTGTTATATTGATAAAAATACTAGTGATACAGCAATTTTAGTTAGAGCCCTTGATAGATTTTATAGAAAAATTCAAGCAATTGGGACATTATTTTCCTACAGAGATTTTACAATGTATGTTTTTATAATCACGAAACAAAATCGTATATTATATTTGTTTAACATTTTTAGAAATGCTATTGAGATTATATCTTCTGCTGCCCGTCGTCAAACAAAATTACATTTGGCCATGCTAAAAGCACATTTTAATGACAAATTAGCAACTGTACGTCAGTCCTTGGTATCTTTACAAAAGTTAAATGACAATGGATTTGCAACTGATTCTTTGACTTCATTAACATCAGACATAATAGAAAAATTTAAAGGAATCTTACAAGATATTTCTGTAAGTTAATTATTCGTTACTATTATATTATCGAAAAAAATTTTCAAATTGAATTTTTTTCTTTATTATTCATTTTATATTTTGATATTATAACATCAATTTTATATGCAGGCATTTTTAGAACCAGAATTATCATTTTCGACAAAATATACTCTTCGAAAATCAATTAGCGTCGATAATGTACGTGAAGGACTGGTAGTTGGATTTTTACATTATTTATCGTCAGCTGCTCGTTCTTATACCACTTGCACACCTTATCCACCTGCTTTTCTTTTCCTGATCATGACCAAAATGTGCCTTGAATACCAAATTTCCGGTATTGGTTACTTGGTAAGTTTGCAAAACATTTAATTAAGTGTATAATTAATGAAAATTATGAAAAACATTTATTATTTAAATGTTTTAGTTAAAATTAGTTGATGAGACTTATGAGATTCATAAATACTTTGAAAATAAACATCAAAATTCATCACAACTTAGCTCTGAAGCTGAACTAGCATCAGATATGCATTCTGCTGCTCAAGATCTTGTAAATTATTATGTCCGTGTGGAAGGATTAGCCATATCACAGGTAAATATTATAAAAAAAACTACTTGATATTGGTATTGATTTAAGCGTATTATTTTCTTGAAAGATGCTAAAAAAATCTGTAGAAACCCGTGATTGGCTTCACAGTTTAGAACCAAGAACAGTACGTGCTGTCATGAAACGAGTTGTTGAAGAAATTACATCTGTAGACAGTCAAGTAATTTTATTATAAACATAAATAATTATGCATCTGTTTAAACAAAAGTTCAATTTCTATTTATAAAAAATATCCAAAAAAGCCTCTTTAAATAAAATGTTATTTTTGAGATATAAACTACTATAATAAAACTCTTGACTCCTTAAGCGTTTCTTTGATTGTTGACATTTAACACTATTGTATTATGTGTGTTGGAATATTTCAGGGATATAATTAAAAATTAACAAATATTTATAAATTTATTTATTTATTATTTTATTTCATTAATTTTGTAGGTTGGTGAATTATTTGAAGAAGGTATGCGAACAGACAGAAGTAGTGATTCGAGTCGTAGGACTCAAATGTCTAGACATATAAGAGCCTGGTCATCAGGTGGTACAGCTACAAACACTCAAACGTTTTCTGCCATTAACCGATTATTTTCAGAACGCATTGATATTTTTTCACCTGTTCAATTTTCTAGAGTTTCTATTACAACGGGTATTATTAAAATAAGCCTTAAGGTTTGTATATTTCTAATAAAATATAATTTACATCTAATTTATATTTTATTTTTTTTAATTTTCAGACCCTTTTAGAATGTGTTCGTTTAAGAACATTTAATCGTTATGGACTGCAACAAGTACAAGTTGATATCCATTACTTACAGTTGTATTTGTGGCGATTTGTCTCGGACGAAAAGTATGAAATTACGTTTAAATTTATGAACCAATATAACACTTATAAAAATTTAACTGAGATATGATTATGTACATACATAAATTGCCAATACTATTTGTATGCTGATTTTTCAAAAATTTAAATACGCATTCAAACAATTTAACCTAATCTCTTTCTGTATCATTAAAATAATAGCACTTCATGTATGTCTTATTAGTTATCAAATTTAAAATTTACAAAATCAACCCGATTATGCTGGTAATAATTTTTTTATTATGTAAATATAATAATTTTAAATTTAACTATTTATTTCAGTTTGGTACATTTACTCCTAGATGAAATATTAAGTAGCTCTGTGCATCGATGTTTAAATCCTGTTTTGATGGAACCAAGTGTCGTTGAAATTATTTGTGAAAGAGGTTAAACATATTTTTATTTATTTTTAAAACGTTTTTGTAAATTATTTATGTCTATAAATTATTATGTAATATTATGTAATACATTTGTTAATACATCTACTAAGACTTTTTTAATCTTTATTCTATATATTATAAATACATTTTGGTTGATTAAAATAATTTATTAATCCTTTTTTAATGTGTTAAAAATCTACAAATGTTATACCATAGCTTGTACATACTCTACGTTAATTTTTATTTTCGTTAATATTGTATATAAAAATAATAATATTAAATTATTTTTTAATTATATACGTATATATATTTATATAATTTAATTGAAATTATTATAAATAACATAGTTTAAGTATGGTTTTACACACTATTGATAATACATTAATGACAGAATATTTCCTAAGAATGAATTTTAGTACGTTTTTGGATTATCAATTTAGATTTTTTTATAAATTAGAGTCACCGTAATAATATTTGATAATTATTAACTATTTTTAATTTTTTCTTATATTAATATTGTTATGCAAGATAATTGGTCATATTCTTATGGACATACATTCATTTACATATAAATAGTGTACACAAATTATTTATATAATAAAATGACGAAAATACAAAATATGTATGTGAAAACCACAATATTGCAAAAAAATTAATTCTAATAATAATATTTCAGGTTCAATTAAAATATGTCTATACACATATATAAAAAAACACTTTGTAAACAATATTTCGTAAACCATAAGCAAAATTATAATAAATAATACTTACGTTGTCAAATTCTATATGAAAAAAAAATTTGATTTACACTTGCATTGACATCAATGCAAAATAAATAGTAAATTGAGCTGGTATTGATTATTATAGTAAAACATTATAAAGCTTATAGTAATCTTGTGTTTAAAATTCAAGTGATCGAATACTAATTGAAATGGACAGTTGAAATATATTTTGATGGTCAATGTACCGTGTCTAGTGTCAATGTGATGGGGTTGGCAAGAGATTTTGTATCGGCCAATTTGGAAAATTAAAAAATGCAAGAAACAGAGTTTAAAGTATTGCGTCTTAAATGAATTGTATCCTGACGAAAGCGTAAGTATAACAAAAATTATTTACGTCAGGAGATCATCGCCCAGGGATGCATTATGTTATAATAGTATAACTATTGAAGAATTATTACGACAAAAAGACGTTTAATGTATAATCAAAAATCACAACACATTGTTAGGATTATCATTTTGAAAATTCCGTTTAAAAATAATTTAACGTAATCTTATTATTTTTTCATAAATTGTATACCAAAAACGAAAATTCTTACGAGTTGAAATTTTAATAAATACCTAACCACCTATATCCACTACGATAAATATTATAAACGACAATTCTGATTTTGAAATTGTAACTTTAAGCGTTTATACAAATCTCAAATTATACCTACTAATTCGTTGTTCAAAGTGTATATAAAACAATCATATTAGATAATTGTTAACAAATAGATTTAAATTTGTGTACGTTTACGCTGTCCTCGATATTCAAACACAAACTGCATCAATCGTTAATATTTAAAATCATTTAAATATTTTGAAAGTACCCGCGTCGTGTCTATAGTTTTGAAGAAAGGTTGACTAGCTTCCTCTAATTGTATTATGACTCATAATTAATTCATATTAGTCGTTTTCAAATTATTTTGAACTGATTTTAAATATCGGCGAATCTAATATATTAAATTTGAATATTTCGTATGGTATATATATATATATATATAATATGACAGATTTTTCTTTTAACTAACGTTTCGTAAGCTATTATTTATTATTTATTAAATTTTATCTTCTTATACAAATGTGTAGATATACGTATTATTACACAGTTTATACGATTCAAAAAGATATTTGCGATTTTAAATTGAAGTACTCACACGTGCGTTATTACTGTATAATGCTGGGAAAAAACCGTACATAATATATTTAGGTAGCGCACGTTAGTTTTTTGTCCCCTATACGCGGTATATATTTTTATTGTTCATTAAGCATTGACATAAATGCCAGGACACGTTGTTTGCCCAGTCATGAATATTCTCTTTCCCTTTGACTAATAATATATATGCCTTTTGCTATGCCCATATATAACACTTCTAGATAGAACATTTTTAACGAAACAGGAAGTATAAAATATTTTATATATATATATATACACATAATTTCACGAAGAAATAAACCAGTTGTTACAAAGTGTTAGGTTAAAACCGACGCAATTTACCAATAAATTACTATTTGTTTGACCGATGTTTATCTAATAATTGACAACATCGACAAATAATAAAATATTTGAACAAAGTACGTTAAAAAATTTTATTTCCACGATGAAATCGATTTTTTTTTCGTGTTGGTAAATGTCATAAATATTGTATTCGTTCGAAAACTCAAATTCTTAACAAATCGAAAACACATTTTTCACACCTGCATCGTAAATGCAGGTCACGCGTAAATTCGTAGTTCAAGAAAATATCGACGAAGCATTTTATTATAACACGCATCGTACAAACGTTTTTATTTAATTGTAATATTTCTGATCGCTCTTTTTATTAAATGTATCCCGTTTACCAAAAATTTGAATACACATATTATAATAATCGCGAGTAAATTAACTTGTTCCAATGACATGTTTAGCATATTTTCACGCTGAATAATATACAATACATAACCTACTAAAAATATTCGTCATATCACAGACAAATCATATGATAACTAGGACGTTTATATTTGTAAGAAATAACTACTCGTACACGGACCTTGTTTTAAAGTGTACGTTAAACGCATTTCGCGTAATTGAAAACGACGAGTGTACTTAAAATTCAATTTTCGATTTATCAAAATTGTTTTATGATTTCGGCATTGAATAATATCGTAATTTTGTTGTTCGTTTGAAAAAAAACTACATAGAAGTACATGGTTTTGAAGGTATTAAATTTAAAATTGAACGTACAACTTTATTTTATTTCAACGAATGCTAAGTAAACGATTTACGAATTATGAATATTATTTGCCAACAATCGTGGAAACTCGATAATTTTATTAAACCATCTATGGCTATTACCACAAAGATATTAATTGCGTCGTTTAATTATATTATTTAATTACCAATTAGGACGAATATGTGTATTCTTTCGTTGATGGATAATACGTATACAGAATTTTAACACCTATATTCAAATATCGATAGGTATTTTTTTTAATAATTTTTGTTAATTTTTAGTAAAAAACTATAGAAACGCGACAATTAATACTTTAGATTAATTTTCAGTTGATAATAATAATAATATCCAAACATGGTAAATAGGTACAAATTATAAATATTACAAATTTAAGACATAAAATCGGAAATATACGCAAAATGTTCATAAAAAAATTAATAAATTGTTTTATTGATAAAATGTGTATTATTTAAAAATTATTCGGTCCATAATTATTCTTTAATCGCGGAATCGCTGGTAAATAATTATTAATCTGGATTATATTTTGTGTAGATTTGTCGTCTTTAATTTTCGATGTCATTTAGATCGGTTTTATACCGTCACATATCTGATGAAAATCTTAAAACTTGACGGTTAAATTGTACTAAATGAGCGTAACTTTTTCCAATATGTTCTCCAGTACGTACTTTCAAATTATTAAAAAGTGAAAATATTATTTTTGCTCTATTTACTAACAGAGATGTGAAGCTAATAAGTATACTGCATACAACATTTTGGAAACATTTCACCTTCTCTATCTTAATTTAGTCTTTTTTGCGTGTACTCGAACGATAGTCTTCGAGAATATATTTTATTACAATACCGATGTACAATAATCGCGAGACGTATAATTGTTCTAGCTCTCCGTCCAAAATATTAGAAATGTCGTCAATAAATGATACGGAAGGAAAGAATTACTATCGGACAAACCAGAAATATATTTATCAATTACATTCCACACGAAAATAGTATAATTTCATTGAGTATTATTATACGTTCGTAGATTAAAATTCTTGGAGAGTATTATTCGAAGGATTAATTTTAGTAGTAATATTTAGTGATTCGTACGCTTTATGCTTATTATAATAGCTACGGTTGAATAGCCATCTACTAATGTATTATATATCGATCGATGGTTATAATTTATAATTATCCGTAGATACATTTCATCATAGATGGTTATTGCGATGTTTCCAACGTTTTTAGAATATATATTTAAAATGACTGTAAAACGTGAAGAATAGACGCGGTTGACAGAATTGTTTTAAATAAATACGTGCCTATGACTAGCTGTATGTACATGACGTATTAATAACCTTTTACATTTCGTTTATAATTGAGTATAAATAATGAACTCGACTAAATGTAAAAAATATTAAATCCGCCGTCACGTACTTTTAAATATTTTTATTAATAAAAAACTAATTTCAGCGTAAGTTTTACCCAAAGACTTGTTATTTATACACTATTCTAAAACCGTATTAGCTTCCTTATTTACCTTATATATTACTTACAAATGTGTATGTGTGTGTGTCCGTATGAATTCACGTCGTACGTTATTCGTAATTTTATTAATAAATAACGATCCGACGGATAATCATATTGGTCTACACTCCTTCGTAGCCTAAGGTAGCAAATTACATTATGATACACGATTCGTTTTACGGTCGTTGATAATACTTAGTATTACAAAAGATAATATTTTCACGAAGATGGTAGTGGATATTTGTTTAAGAATTCTTAACAATCTTTGTATTTATGGTGCTCACATTTTCTATAAAAACTTCGAACGTATTTAACAATTACTTTTAGTACACTTATTAACCTATATAAATCGTATACAGTCAATAGTAGTCGCGTGTGTTTCTTAACAAATATATTATTCGTCGTTATAATTTTTATAATTCAGTCGTTTATTTATTATTACATATAATTTGAATTATCAAAAATACGTTAAAAAATATGTATATAACATTGATTACTATTATCGTTTAATATATTTTTGTATTACGACTTAAGTATATAATAGATAATTTTGAATAAAATGTTGTTAATTTTGTTCTTTTTAATTATAATTATGACCAATATTAATTGATTATATCGACCGTGTATGTAGTTACTTTAAAGGTGTTTTAAAGAAAGGAAATACACGTATGTTCTAATATATATATATACTTTATTACTAAAGACAACAACCAAAGGTTTTTTTAAATAATTTTTAACGTTTTTGACTATATGCTATAATATATATATATATATATATATATATCCCGTTATCTTATTACATATTTGTTCTTTTTCATTTTATCTTTAGCCATATAAACAACTAGTTAAAATAGCAATAAAAATTATTTATTTTTTCGTATATTTACAATATGAGAAATACCTTATTACTGTACGGACTACAATATACACATATATATGTACAGACGTTTGTATATGTTCATAAAAATAAACAAATTCGATAGTCGAGTAATCTTATTTCGAGCAGAATATAATACGCGTTATAATATATCAGGTACCGATATTACGCGAGCGTAATGTGATGAAGGAAATTGAACGAAAATCGGACAAAAAATATCATTCGAGGATAGGCCTCTATTATCATCGTCGTCATTAGCATATTATTATTGTGTGCGTGCGACAGTGTTCGGGTATATATATTGTTAAATGTCATCTGTATCATATATATTATACAGTGCCATCCACGCATACAGGTTATATATATATACGTGTGTGTATTTATATGTATAACACAATAGCGTACCTATATACCTACCTGACACAGCTGTTAATTAGTGACATATTGTTTGGCTTTTCTTTTTTTTCATTTTTTTTTCTTTTCTACAGTAAAAATCGAACGGAACGCATTCGGTCATTCGCTGTCTCACGGATAGCAAGCAACACACATAATACACACACACCCATTTCAAGACCCGTGAAGAATAATATCACATATATTCACCTCGTCTTGTACCTGTGAACCGTGAAACATAGTAGTCGTCATCGTCTTCGTCGACGGAAGGATCTATACATGAATGTGTGTATATATACATATATATATATATATTTGTCTATGTATGAGTGTGTATGTGTATGTGTATATGTGCGTGTGTCAATAGTATTTTGTTCACTTTTTCCACCGTATTGATGAACGACCGATGTCCACGAAAACAACGAAATACAGATCGTCGTGTAATTCGTGGTAAGCATACGATAAATCCGTTTATTTTTATTATTTAGAATCAATTTTTACGATTAGTATTAAATATTTAGTAAATAATATCGAAAATATGAAATATATAATTACTCGCGTTTATTTAAATAAACAATATATTATTAATACGTATATACATATAGGTTTGAATTCAAATAAATAATAATGACCACGTGTATGTATAGTGTGATAACACCGAAATAGTTAATACATATATTAATGTACTTACACGTATTTGAATAATAATTGAAAAAAATCAAGGATTAAACGTTTTCAATGTGTACTTAGTATATACTTACCTTCTTTAAATCTTAGGATAAAAACAAAATATAACTTAAATATAATTAATAAAATAAAACGACTGTAAATATAACGTTGCGATATTGTTCGTTTATTAATTATTTAATTTTCTACAATGTTTTTAAAATATTTTTAATAGAAAATATTCTACAATTCAGACGTATTTATTGATTGTGGATTAAAAGGTAATAAATTCTGTATACTCTGTATAGTGTATAGTGTATAACCGTAAAGAATATTATAGCATAGGGTAGAGGTTAAACGAATTATTAACGAACCGAAAATAAATTAAATATTACAATGATTGGTTAAAGAACAATATAACTAAGTACCACAATTGTAATCTATAGTTATAACTTTGAAATGTTTCGTTTTCTTAAAATTAAATATATATTTATTTATAACATAATCGCGTTCGTTTCGTTTACTTATTTAACTTATAGCCGATTTTTAATATTATTTATAATTTGTAATGTACGATATAATGTCGAATAAATAATTAACCTCAAATATTTATATACTATGAAACGTAGATATCTATATAAAGTCTTGTGGCAAATTATTTTGAACTTGTACGATTCGTGTGTAGAGAAAGTATTGCTACACAGAAATATGGTTTCTACTAAAAATCGAATTAACCTAATTATGTATTTTCGGGATAAAGAATATTATAAATTAATTATTTAACTCCGTTGTTAAATATTATACTAAGATTGTTTATACTAAGATGGTACACGCTTTTTATTTTTATAAAAATTAACAAAATATTATTTGGTTTATTTAAAGACAATATATATGTCTGTTAAGTGTGTAACGTGTATTTGAATTTTCAATTAATAATTTGATTCGACGAATAAAATGTATATTTCATATTTGTTATTGCGTAATAACAATAATAAAACTACGTTAAAATAAATTATAGGTGAAGCGCGTTTCGTTCGAGTAAATTTAATTCGAAAAACGAGTTCAATTTAAAAATGTGATCCGTGAATTCGTCGACGTAATATATTAATAAATTCGGACTATTGTTTTATAGAAATAACGCGAACAGTTGGACATTACTTGGGAGCGATTACATAAAAAAACGGACGCATAACGCGTATAAGTAATAACCAGAATATCCCAGTTTCTACGGGTGGTTAATACAAATAATTGGTCACGAATATCATTGAACGTAATTCGTTGTTAAAACATGGTTTTCAAGAATTCGATATGAGTTCCTACAATTGTCGCGGGTATTGAACGTAGTGAAATAACCTTTAATGGAATTAATAAAAAGAAGGGAAAAAACAGAAATCAAAATATAATAAAAATATAAAGAGGAAACTGGTGACGTTATATTATGACGGATAAATGAGATGCTATTCACTAACGTTTATTATTGCTATGAATTGCCCGTTAAGTGGACCCGCACCATAGACACCGGCATCCACACATTCACATGTGTATGAAACCTTCACGTACGGTACCCTACATACGATACATAACGTGTTATTTAATATTAATTTGGACGCATTCGCCTTTTAACGAACAGCATCCTGTTATATATTATATACCGCCATTAATTTTCAATTCCTTCGACCCTCATCGGAAATATTTTTAGGGCTCGTTCGGCAACCGTAAACAATTAAATACTGTACAAACACACGCTTTACATATTGTAGAATCCAAATTCAACGATATAGGTATATATAATTGTGTATCGAATTACGTTACGATACAATATATAATTATTTACAAGGAACGTGTATCGTGTACCGCACGATTCGTGCAAATTTCTTAAATACAATTTGTTCAACTAAAAAAATACATATTTATCCATTGTTCAAAATTACGTTCTTTTACGCTAGATGGACGTACCTTATTATTGACGTAATAGTTCTTTGTAGTCCGTTCCTTTTTAATAACGGATAAAAAAAAAACCTATAACTGTGTTAGTATTAAACGATAATACATAAGATATACGCGGTACTCGCTCGTTGAGAAATTTAGTATTTTCAGTTTTACACTTAGAAAATTCAATATTCACAAAACGAAATTTAAAACATTCAAATTCTAACCGTTTCAATTAAGTACTACATAGATACGCATTTATTTGTAAAAACCGCCATATGGGAATATACTCGTAATTATACAATTTATAGTTCGACATTTTGTGATATACGTGTACATTGTCTCGATGTTTTGACAATTTTATTTCTATTTTTTGTTATTTCCAACGTTAATTTACATACGTTTAGGTTTTTTTGTACATGTGTTCGAATATAACTAAACACAAACAGATTCTTTAGCACGCGATGACATTGCCGATTACATACGTAGACTACACATGCTACCACACTCGTTTACAGTTAATAAGGTCAATTATTCGTCATCGGCAGTTTAAATTATTGTTCTGTAACTCGGAAGATTTCTGATCACTTGTAACGTACGTCATATGATGTCAGTTATTGTTGATTTTTAGTATTTTGTGTATATAAATATGCTATTTAGTCCAATAATTCATTATTAATTATGTTTCACAAAAATAAAAACAATTATATTAATGAAAAATATTTTATAATAAGTGTTTTCCAATCATACAATAATTATTACTCTCAATTTCCCAATAATTTCAAATATATAAAATTCGTATTTTTTGTTCATATGAAAATGTATTAACCAAATACAACGATCGAATTTTGTTTACTTTAAACACTGTGCACATACATCTGTTATAACAAGAGTTTTAGCGTACTGCAACGTATTTCTGTAAACATATATACGACTTTACGAGTTTTAGTTTTTTAAGCAACTAAAAATCTTTAACAGTTTTAACAAATTTTAATTGGAGAATAGTCGTTTTCTATATATTCTTTCGAAAACGTTAAACAATGTATTACATTTAACTAATAAAATATATTTTTTTAACGTTTAACTAATTCATTTTTTTTACAGGATTTTGGACCTCAATTATACTTGTGTGACGAAAAATGTCTATTTTGGCAACTATTGTTTATATTTGACTGAAGTCTAGAGACTAGAGTGCTAAGTAGTAGCGCCAACGGTGAATTGAATTTAAATATGTCACCTGCGTACTACTGCTTACCATTCTGGCCTCCTAATTACGTCTCGCGAATAATTCCAAGCCAGATTCCGGGGTACAATTTAAATTCTAACTATATAAGTACTTAAAGTTAAATAATGTATATATTTGAGTATTTTAATTAACAATCATTGTGCATGTAGATAAAACATTCACAATCATTATTCATGTAAACAAGTATAACTGTATTTATTTATAAAACAATGCACGTTTTCACTAATGAATAAACTTAGGTACATAACAGTTATTAAAAGCTGCCATCAGTTTATTATATAATCTTACTCGTTATATTTATTGCTTATATAATATATTATAAGTGTATACATTTACATCTAATAAACATATTTTAATTATATTACTATTAGTTATGAAAATAAATAAACTGCGTAACACCTTGCACAACCCAATCATTTTATAACAGATCAATGATAAAATCAACTTTGATATAAATAATGTAAACTTTTTTGATTATATGATCAAATATTCATAATATGTTCTCGTCGCGACATCGTAATTGCTTAATTACAACAAAACAAAGATTTAAAAAAACGTCGATATACTTCAAATATGTAAGGCACAATTCTTGATTAGAAATTAATTGTGTATTCAAATGTCCGAAATTGAAAGAAAATTCGTTTAATATATCGGCATATCTTAACAATATATAGGTTTGAAAAACAATTACGTACTCTCAAAGGCATTTCGTACATGTCTGCAACATATGAATGAAGACGGCTTTTCTTAATTTGACATTTTTAGTTTTAAAGATTTCATATCACTGTTTAAAAATGAATTTTAAATATTTAAACATATTTTTATACTTGAACACGATACAAATTAGTAATTATTATTGTATACAAGGCCGTAAACAAGGGGAAGACATTTATCCGATGGAATATTTCGTATCATTATTGAATATTGGGTTATTAGGTTAATACTCAATAAGCGTGATCAATAAAAGATTAGTATATATTGAAATAATATATAAATTATAATCGGGAAAAGACTATTTGATTTAAAACACAAAAACACGTTTCACTTAGAATTAAGTGAGAAGAAAAAATGTATAATTATTTTTATTAATTGAATATAATAAAATAAATCGTTTACTTAGGAAGAAGAAGACGAAGAAGACCAAAGAAAAAGTAGTTGAACGCGATTGAGTATATATATAACTGCTGGTGTGTGTGTGTGTGTGTGTGTGTGGGAAATCGGTTCAAGTAGAGGTTGAGGACCAAGATGGCCGACTCCAAATAGTTAGGAAATAGGCGAGAAAGAAAAAGAAAACGAAAATAAATCGTTTACTTATTACTTTAATTATTCAGAATTATAATAATGTAGTATCTAACGTCCTAAAATAATTATTATATTAGATACAAATGTCATTATTGTTGACAAATAATGTCGACCTAAACGTATTTATTTATAAACGCAATTTATGTAAAGTAAATATCAAACAGTAAAGGTTTATATATTACGTATGATTTTTTTACTTGAAATGACACTGGGCTCGCTCAAATTGTATAATTTACATGGGGCGTTAAATTTTTTAAATACAGCCCTGACCTGGATCTGAAAATCTTCTCTGCGCTATAATTTATTAATTATTATAACTTTTATATTTAAATGATTTAATTAACAAGTTGTGTAGCGTATATGAAACATTTTTAGAAAGAAGAGAAAGAAATTGATTCTAGCCGAAGAAAGACTGGACAATGGAAAAGAAGGTGAGGAAAATCGCCAATATCGGGTGATAAATGACGAGGGTAAAGAGGAAATTAATTGAGAGCTAAATAAAAAGAATGAGTAGGAAGGCGGTTGTGACTTAATCTTAACCTAATAAATGAGATAATGTGTGACCTAGTGAGTTTAGAATTGAGGAACCGAGGAAAGCGGGGGATTTCAGTGACAATTTTTTTATACCATTTCGCAGAAGCCGTGTATAAGAACTATTCGGCCTTCCATGAATTAAAATTGGACTGTATACGTGAGATAAAAAATCAATAAAAGGTAGTTTGTTCAGTAAACGTGTGGAATAAAAATGTTCAGTAAGCTTTAACTATGAAATCTACTATTTCGTTTCCCTCAATTCTTACATAACATGGACTCCATAAAAATTTAATGGTATAAACTTAAATTACTAAAGTAATATAGTTCTCTTTATTTTTAAAAAACCAAACGGGTAATTTAATTATTCCTACAATAATGAAATGGTTTTCCTAATGCTGCAATAGCAGATATTACATACGATGGTATATTTATAAACATAAATCTAATAACTAACACAAGATCTATATATATATATATATGTCTGTATAAAATAGATATTATTTATCAGACTTTATAATTAAAATATACTAAAAAAAAGTTCAAAAATTGTATTCTGTACATAAAAAATAATTATCCATTTTAATGAAGCACCAGGGTGGTCTTTCAACTAAAATTTAAAAATGTTTTACGCACAGTTATGAAATTCTCATAATTTAGTTGACCTTAACTTTAATTATTTTAATTTCATACACGAATTTTCGTAAACATGTGGATATACCATAAAACTAATAACTATTCTATTTTATAAAATACGTTAAATATTGCTCCATTAAACATTATGTTTAAGTATGTCTATTGTTTTCTGTCTTTCGGTTTAATAAATTTTATTTTCATATTTGAAAATTATTACTTACTTTTGTTGATAGTTTGAGAAATAATTGTATAAAAAACGATTTATGCAGGAACTCGATATGTTTATTACGATAATGATACAAAGTGGGTGTAACGCATCAATATGCTTTGGGAATACGAACACTAGATTGTTCGGCCAATGAATGATAAAAACCTTAATTCATCCCCCCACACGATCACATTATTAAGCTGGTTAAAATAGTTAAAGGATGACAAACTGCTGCGCGTTTGTCCTGTATACGTTTAGTCGATTCAAGTGCCAACGTTTGAAAACATCTATTATTTCAATATTACACGTAATATTACACTATATTGATTGCAATTACGATTTATAGGTGTAGGTTACCTACTCTGAATTCATTATTTTAATTATTTAAATCACGAATTTTGTTTGATAGAAATATGAACGTAAATAACCGTTTAGAATGGTAAGTACATTTTATAATTCGTTTTAAATATTATTTTTGTACACATTTTGAAAATTGTTTAATAATTTCAAATAATTTAATATACGAAATCTCTATTAAATACAATTAGTGTAACCATGTTATGTAGTAATGAAAGCTACTCTCGTTTTTCATATAAATAAGTGCATATAACTTCAACTAATAATAAATACATTTTTAATAACGCGTTATTATCTAACGTCCTAATGTAATTAATTAAGTTTAATCTAATTATAATACAAATCTGTAGTATAATACTGTAATTTAGACAAACTAATAGGTATTTTTAACATATTAAACAAGCTGTAAAATATATAAAACCATTCAATATTCAGATTTCATTTTATAAGCTATGGATATTTTTTTGTTTTATAGCAATCCACATTATTACTCGATTACTTTTTAAAAATAAATTACAATCAACATTTTATCTACGATAATCTTATATTGAATTAATACGCTATTTTTAATTTGGCGAAAGAAAATATTTCAATCGCGTTTCTTTTTTACTTTATACTAAAACTCCAGCATTTATTATGTTCGCAGATATCGTTATTTTTGTAAAATGATAGTATTTTAAACAAATTGCCTACATCCCTGATAATAATAATACTTAAGTGATAAAACTATTGACTTTATTTTTTTAATTATATATACGTCATTCATTATTATATATATTATTATTTATTACATAATTGCATAGAATAAAATTATTTCAAATTATCATAAATTATATCAATAACTAAAATTTAAGCGCATATAAACAAGTATGTTACGATGCAGGCAAGTAGTTACATAACAGCAATCTCCTATAGTTACATCCCTGAGTGTATATTTAAAAGATAGTATACATATATATTGTTTTAAATATGAATACATGTTTAATAGATACTAGATATTAAAAAACGTAATTTTATATACAATACTGATACACACTCAAAATGTAAACATTTAATTGTATAGTTTTTCACGATTAAAATATTAATTTTCCTTGTTCATATTATGTATATTTATATTATACATTATTACAAGAATATATAAATATAAATATTCGTGAAATTATTTTGTTATAGGTACCTACAATACAATCTATATATATATATATAACTATAATAAAAATCTTACATTTAGACAAACATATTAGCGACAATGTGTATAATTGTTTGAAAATTAAATACATCTAAAAAGACTATTAAATACCATATACTTTATTATATAATAATAAAGTATAATGTACAAAGTAAAATAATCATTTTATTATAAAGTGAAAATTACGAAAAATTAGAAAATAATTTAACTTTTTGTTTTTTCAAAAATCCTCGAACATTTTTTTTACAATACTAAAAACTTGAACAATAATCATAGGACAAAGTGATAAGAATTTACACACTGTCGCTCATATTATACGCACATATATTATTATTTAGATTTTATATTAATATAATTTATAATATAGTTAATTTATAACATTTCTAAAACGAAAATATTTTTGTTAATTAACCTATTTTAATGTATAAGTTTTAATAAATATTATATTCGTATTATATTATATTTAAATGTTAATTATTTGAAACTAATTGTGCTAATTATTAAGATTAAATGTATACCTAAGAAATATGTTTTTATTATTATGTTTAGTAACAGTATTTCGATACGCATATCCTGTTCCTAAGTACTAGTGCCGCGGGAGTGATATCTGTTTTGTATCTCCTGCAGCTCAAGTGCTTATCAACGGGAAAACGCGCAGCAATCCTAAATACATATGTATTATTTAATATTTATAAATATTTTGTGACTAAAATAGAATTTATTCATTAATCGTTTCAAACAGAATCAAAAAAGATCTGAAGTTAGTAGGGATGCTGAATGGAAATAGCAGCATATAGAGAGAAGTGGAGGGAAATTGTGGGAGCGGCAATGAGCTTAAATGGCCTAGAATAAACCAAAAAAAGAAATCGTTTAAAACAATAATTGTACATACATATACATACCAATAAAAGTAAGACAGTTGTATGCAGTTGATAGAATTATCAAAAACCTCTCGAAAATTATTTTGATTTATTAACATATTTATCTATCATCTATACCTCAATTGTATCCATATTTTAAATGAAACGATATTTAGACCAATTTTACAGTGTTTTCATAAACATATTCTATTAACTTTTCAAAAATGTCATATCGCATTTGAAATTGTTTAAAAATCGAAAGCATATGATAAAGAAATAAGAATATAACAGGTATGTTAACAAATTGTGAAATGTGTTATTTATTTACGTAAAAAACCGTTATAAAAATCACTATAATAACTAAGTACAAGGCGAAAATAAATTACACCTTTAATTAGCTCTTTCAAATAAAATGTTAGAATCTAAAGATCAAAATAGTATTGGTACAATGGTATGATTTTAAAAATATTTATTATTTAAAGTATATTTATATATATATTAAAACAATAACTTATAATTTTATGAATAACCTTTTAATTACAATTGATTTATATAGAAGAAGTAAATTAACTGAATTTACTATATAAATTGATTTATATAGTAGAATTAAATTAACTATAAAGGTGTGCATAAAACTAGAAAATATCAGAATTTTCTTAAGAGCAAACTGTTTTTTGTGGTACGTAAATAGAAGGGAGTAAAATATCAAGCTAAGGTTTAAACTCAGATTACTTTTCTAACGTAAAGATTTATTAATGTTTATTCGATTTAATAATAATAAATCGCATGCATGGAAATGAGTGAAATTATACAAGTAATACGTTATAAATTCCCGACAATGGAAATGGTTTCAAAAAAATTACAATTTTATCTCTCTTTAAAATGATGCCACTTAAAATAATCGATGATGAACAGCAATAAGAAAATGATCCGTTTGGTGTTTTTTTACAATATCAAATTACAAAAATACGTTGTAATTACGCCTACATTCCTAAAAATGTATAAAAATTACGAAAAATGAAAATGATTATGAAAAATAAAATGCTCGTTGTAAAATTATGTTACACGGGAAAGTATCATAACTAGTAAATGAGCGTCAGAAATATTTAGTTTTTTAAATATATTTACTGAATATATATAACACGACGGAAATAAAATGTATACGAATTGTTGATCGAAACATTCGTAGAAAAAATTATATCGCATATTAGAATATATTTTGGATTAGAAAATATTTAATACATACATATTTCATAATATATTATTGTATAATTATCTTCATAATATTCATATGTGTTCATTTCACGGATTCGGATTTTTTTTGTCGACGAAAAGTAAAATTATATAAATAAAATAATTAGTATATGAATAAATATTTTAAGAGATACGGCATATCTTTATCTTTAAGATTTTTTAAACTTATTTTACAAATTTTAATAGAATATTTTATAATTTTATTAATGCATATTGACGTCATATTTTAAACTTTTAAAAACCTAAAAATCTACTTTCTAGTCATAATTTTCTTATAAAGAATAAATGACTATCTGTACAATATGCAATAACTATCGATGATAATTGAAAATGTAAAAAGACTATTTTTATCTATAAATGAAAAGAACAAACTTGTAGTATTTTTAGTAATCAAATCTCCTTCGTTTACAAATGTATTTTAAACTTTGGTCACCTTACATATGGTGTAAAAATATATGTAACATCCCTATACAAATGACAGTCACTAACTCTAAGAGACTAAAAACTGAGAACTTGATTTTTCCAACTTTTACTGCCCATAAAAATATAAAATACTTCGTTAAACTTAAAATTATTAACATTTATATTATAAATGTACCTTGCATTTTATATAGGTAATTATTTAAATTAATAATCAATAATTAACAGTCAATAAGAATTATAGATATTATTAATACCTTTAATAATATAGGAATGGAGACGATATTGTTTAAAATACGATTAAATCTAAAGATGACAAAATTATCGATTGGTAAGTATATATATTTATATATATATATAGTTTTTGATAATATATATTAATTTAAGTGTTGAATGTTTTATTTTTTTGTGAATTTGTCAAGATATTATTGATGAGCGTAAACAAATTAAAGAATGCGTTATGGAGAAAATATTATTCTAATACCATAGATCTAAAAGTCAAATTTGTATTACCTACATACTATGTTGGCAGGTACATTTAAATATATTATCAATAAATTAAGTATGAATAAAATGTATAATAAACGACGAAAATAAATACCTTATTGCTAAAATATTACATTAAGTTAAGTAAATGATTGTAATCGCTAATTGATATAATATATCAATATTATTGTGTCTGACGTAGGCACAAAGTATTATTAAATTCTATATTATTATTATTTTGCATTATATTTGGATCTTATATTTTTGTGAAGTGTCATAGACGTTGTAGTATGATTATTACGGTTAGGTTTTAAAATAGTGGTTATTAATAAGATCTACGTTTATTAGGTATTATTGGTTATATTTATAATTACGGTCGTTACCTAATTCAACGTGAAAATGTGAAACACTACTTTGTCAATTTTAAATATTAAAATTAATTCAAAGAGATCCTATGATGCAACAGCTGATTGATAACAATTTCAAATTATGGGCCTCGGTTTTTATCTTCTATGAAAAATGTCAAGGACTATTTACTTAGTACAATCGTAACTTTATTGCTTTACCATTGAGTTACTTTTTCCTTAGATTTATCAATCCATTTCGTTATTGTTGAATATAACCTTTATTACTTATGTACGATAATATTAATTTTGTGTCATCCAATACGATTTACGTTTTAATCAATATATGGTTAATGTTGAAGTGGATTACTGTGTTAAATTATTTATATTGAATTTGGTGTAATTATTAACGTCAAATTGACTAAACATTTTACTTTGACTATATTCCATATGTTAAATTATTTAATTACAAACTTTTGAAAATGGAAAGAGCGAATAACAACCAACATTTGTCCGAGTAAATTACGAATATATTTTTATTTTTAAAAGTGGAATAAAGTACTATTTAACTCTCATTCATATATAATACACAGTGTATGCATATTATTATACATACATAAAATTTAACTTAAAATTAAATGTTTTTATCAGTACCTTATTCTATTTGAAATAATAGTTCTAATTTTTTGGTCGAAAAGTTTTTTATTTATGTAAAGTTCTGTCTGTAATGTCTGAATTATGAACCTATTTTGTTTTATTAACATTTATAGCATCAAAACTAGAATGAGTTTGTCATTTGATTTAAAAACAATGAGCCAAACCCAATTAACTAATAAAATATTTAATTGAATTTATAGTATCCCCTATTTCGACGTGTAAGAAGTAAACTCAACTGTATTGTCAAAAAAAAATAAGAAGCAGTGATAGTTGTTATGGAAATGAATGTAGAAAAGATGAGAGAGAGAGTTTGCAAAGATGAAGTCTAATGAGTTGAATAAATGGAATTTAATGATATGAGAATAACTATTAGGAGATTGTATGTTATGGAAGAAAAGGAGTAATGTGGGCCAACCTCATTTGCGAGTAAGGCAAACAAAATATTTGTATGTGTGACAATATAATTTTTAACTAACCATGCATTATTAGTATTGTTGGACTATTAATAAAAATGACTGCTATTCTGAATAAGGAATAGATACGTAGTTTTTTTTAAAAATATACAATTTACCATTTTAGTTTTGTTTCTATCGATATATATATATAGTAAAACTGATATAAATAGTATACAATTTAATTTTGGAATTAAACATTGTTTTATCCAAGGTTTAATAATTATTTATTAAATACCTTAGCTATACCTATATAATAAACGAATATTTAATGATGAAAACATAAACAAGTGTTAAAACAAATTAATTTTAATATTTAAACTATACAGCTATTTGGTTTTCACCTATTATAGTATACATAATAAAATTAATTATTCTATTTTCAAAATAATATTCTTATTTCCTTACATTTTATTTAGAATAAAATATAACATTAATTTCAAATTCATAATATAGTAAATAATTTAGGTAGGCATGGCTCCCATTAAAATTATTGTTTATTTTAAGTACATTTTGGGAACAAATAGAGGGTAAAGCATCTGTCTTTTCAATTTAAAAATGTTTATGTACAAGTCCTTGTTGATTTAATTCCTGATGTATGCCTAGTACTTATATCTTTATAAATAGTATATTTTTAAAATACTAAACATAATTTTTGATTTTAATTTTATATTGTTTAATTCATCTCTGATATTAATGTAATAAAATATTTTCTTAATGTGTTCAATTTTCTATTCTAGGATAAAACATTGTTGGGTATGTTTTGGAACAGATGATGATGAATTTGAAGGTAGCAGAGATTGGGTGGCACCCTGTAAATGTCGTGGTTCTACACGATGGGTAACTGAATATTTAATTTATTTTAAAATATTAAAAACTATGAATTTGATTAGAAAATATATATATATATATGTAATACAGTGTAGGTTATATTATTCTTATAAAATAGAATACAATTATAGATCTATTAAAATTCCAAATAACCAATAAAAATAAGACAATTTTGAATTTAATTATTCATAACTACATATATATGTATATAATTATTTTTATTTAAGTTGAAAGATAATTTAAGCATCATAACCCTTTTATAATTAAAGGATTATATTTTGATGGAAACATCCTATATTTTAAAAACAAAAAAAATATTTGTAAAAACCTTCAGTGTACAAAATATAAATTATTCATATTAGCAAGTAACTAAAATTCAATAAATATAATAGCTTTATATATATATATTATCATTATTAATCTTTTAAAGCCTTTAATAAAGGCTGTATCTTCCAGAAAATTTTCCATTGATCTTGTTTATTGTATTCTCCAATCTTGTTGATTTATCCATAAGTTTAATATCCTATTTCACTGTAACCATTGTTGAGGTTTAGCATGTGGTTATTTTTTTTAAAAAACTTTGTCACATTTTTTATCATACTTTTGTTATCTCACCAACCATTTTCAGCCCTTTTTAAATCATTTGAAGTTAAAAGACATCTGACATCATATAAAACATAAATCAAAATGGTTTATTGTATAATTACCCCAAGATCTGTATTTTTCCCTATAATTGCATTTTTAACCAATACAAAAATGTTCTTAGTATTTTCCTTTTGAATATTATTTATTTCTCATCACTTTTTGTGTATATATATATATATCATAAATTAATTTAACATTTATTACAATTTATTAATGGTAATACGCAATAAGAAAATACCGAATAAAGTATGTAAAATGATTCGATCGTTTATTCTAAATTGAATGTGGACTTAATAAATTAAAATTAGTGGCATTACCAATGACCAATAAAGTATTTGCATGCAACAAACGGAAATATTTAGTTTTATAATTTTATTGAGAAATTGCTTATTTTTGTAATTAATTGATTAAGAAACAAGGTTAGAGTATCTTCTTTAGTTTTTAAGTTATTATTTTAAATATAAAATTACATTTTAAAGAAGCCATTTATAGACTATTATAGTTATGCTTATGACTCATGTATATATTATTGGTAATTTTAATATTGTATTTTTTTTTAAAGCAAAAAATAAAAACAGTAAAAAAATTGTATTTCAAATTAAAAATTTTTTTTTATTTAGTTTAATTGTGTCAATTAAACTGACTATTTAAAAACAAGTTTTAATCAAGAATGTTATATTATAAAAAAAGTAATTGAATGTAGGTGTGTGTTAAATGATTGCTTGATTATTCAAGGTTTTCTTTCTGTCACAATAATAAGGATGTTGATTGTCATTTTTTGTATTTTCATTCAATTTTATGTATATACTTCATATTTAATAAAATAATAATTTATTACAATTATAATTTATCAATAAAATTAATATAATTAAATAAAATAATATTTATTTATATTATTTATATATAAAATATAATATTATGTTAGGTTCATCAGATTTGTGTTCAACGTTGGGTTGATGAAAAACTAAGAGAAAATGCTCATTCTAAAGCACATTGTCCACAATGCAACACAGAATATATTATAGTATACAATGAAGTCAGTAAGTATTTTTAATTAAATTAGAATCTATACTAAACAAATAATAAAATTTAATAGATTACTTCAAGAAGTTCAGGAATTTATATTTTATTTTAAAAAACTCCCATTTTTCATTATAAACTTGTATTTGTATAAAAATAATTTGGTAATTCGTTAATTTTTTTAAATATAAAATTTTCAAAATTAAAGGTGTTTTAAAAATAATTGTTTTGTTAAAATTTTGTATTTTTAAAAATTAACTATAATTTAATTAAATATCTTGCACACACAATCACTACAAACAGATAATTTAATACAACAAATTATGAATAATATATAATTGGTTGCACATAGCCATAATATTAAAACTATGAAAATATTTGTTTCTATATTTAATAACATATTTACAAACATACTGAAATATAATATGCAAATATATTGTTACTTTTGATTGTTTTATTGTATATATTGTTTGTCATATAAACTATTATAATTTTTTAGATTATTTTGTTCGAGTATTAAATAAACTTGATAAAGCAGCCAATAATTTTTGTCCTTTTTTGGCTGCTGGTGTTGTAGTTAGTACTATTTATTGGTCAGCAACATCTTATGGAGCGATCACTGTGATGCAGGTTTATTATAAAATTAATAGCGAATAATTTATTTATTTAGTAATTATAATTTAATATTTTTAGGTTATGGGTGAACATGAAGCCATTGCAATGATGGAAAGATCAGATCCATATTTGTTGTTTTTGATGTTGCCTTCAATACCCCTCAGTCTGATTTTAAGTAAAACGATTAACTGGGAAGAAACTTTCTTGTTATTAGTACAACGATTTACTTCGCAGCTACCCTTATTGAGAGTCATCATGCCTTCGTTTTTGTAATTTCAAACTGTTTTTTTATATTAGTTAATATTTGTTTTAATCTCAAATTGTATTTGTATCATTTTTAGATGTGAACCGATTGAAAACTCAACTAGTTCGGGTCAATTCAATTCAGTCTTTAATCCAACAACTACTCTTTGTGCTGCTCTTTTATTACCAACTACTGCTACTATAATTGGAAATTTAGTATTTGACAATAGTTCTTACTCAAATTTTCATAAGACACTACTGGTTATTATATAAAATAATAAATATGTAAATAATTTTTTTAATGTATATATTTTCATTTTAGGGTGGGCTATTATACCTTACAGTAAAAGGTGCATTGAGAATTTATCAAAGGCAACATAATGCTAAACAAGAGAAAACCAGGAAAATTGTTAATTATCCAAGTTACAATAATGAAGATAACCAATAATAAATAATAAAAAAACTAATATTAATATCACTTAATATTTATTTAACAAGTGATTTAATTATATATATAAATGTGTATTTATGTTTAATTTAAATTATCAAACTAGTTATCTTGTGTTATTAAATCACACACAATAGGGTATAAATGTTATTACTTAATTTCAATCCTTGCATCTGACATGTTTATTTATTTCATTTTTGCTAAAAAATTGTAATAAATAAGAATTCATGTTTACTATGCTTATTTTATTTAATGTTTACAATTGATATTGTCAACATAATTGAGTACTTTAATACTACATTTAGACGTAGTTTTAACTAAATAGACCATACGTTGTTCTGAAATAAAATAAACTATACCTCTAATTATATGTTTCTATTTTTTCATTTACTTAAATTTTATTATAAAATACTACTGAAACGAAAAATTCAATGAAATGTATTTAATTTCTGAATATATTATTTATTTGTCAAAATACTGAAAAAAGTCTGTCCTATTATTAACTAATATAAAAAAATATTGATAAATATAATAATTCATTATTTCAATTAATGAATCATACTATAGATGTAGTAGATGATTATATATAAATACAGTATGTAATCACTAATTGGTAATGCTATAACTTCTTTATACAGATTTGTTATATCTAAATTCAATTTTTTTGGCTACCTTACAAATTTAATTATAAACTTCGTATCATTCTATGTTATTTTGTTTGGCATGAGAAATAACTGTTTTTACAAGCACTTTCCATTTTGACCACAAATTATTTTTATTTTTTAAATCCAACTAAGTCAAATTAAATAATAGCTATTGAAATACTTAATAGTATTTGTACTTTGTTTTTATCATGTAAATTTTAAAAAAATAATTAAGAAACCATTTAAATGAATGGATTAGAAATATATTACAACAAAATTTTAAATATCAAATTACTTTTCTAAAGAAATTAAATTCTAAAACCAACAAAAAATTTTAAAAATAATTTATTTTTTAAATAGAATTTGTAAAACTGGAATTTTAGAATTCTATATTATATACGAGGTCTGGCTATTAAATAACGAGACTGCGCGCGCAGAAGGCGCCCGAGAGGGGTAGGGTAGGAAACGAATGCAGCATTGGATAGCTGGAAGTGTCTACTATTCCAGTACGAAAACACGTTTTTGTCGCTGTAGTAGTATTTTTTGTGTAGAGGTTAGAAACGAACGTGTTTTTTTCTCGTGCCGAT
>JAIPRN010001338.1:19800-48490 GCA_025469175.1 Geopemphigus sp. TES_GeoC_2020 | reverse complement strand
TATATATATATATATATATATATATATATATATAATTGACTATTATGAAACTACGTGTACGCGCGCGTTGCATCGTGAACGATCATCGTGTCCTATGATTCATTATACGATTCGTATTATAAGTGATAATATACGTTCGCCCGTTTATTTGGGCGTGTTGTTTTTTTTTTCGTTTTTTGAAAACGAAAAATTCGTTCGAACGTTTCGATATTTCCGTGACAACGTTGTTTCGTAAATTGGAACGAGAACGACGACGAGATGGATTCACGGATTGGGGATGTTTTCACCGCGTTTCGTTAAAATAAAAATGGTCGTTATATGTTGACGATAGCCGAGATTTTCAGCGTTCTCTTCGTAGCGTACCGACGGGGTAATCGGGCGCGACCGTTTTTTTTACGTACGTTATTTATTATTGACGACGGCCGCGTATATTCTACGCCGTACATGATAAATAACGGTAACCCGGTAAATCGGACGTCGGAACTAATCGCGCGTATTCTATATTCGCTTATTTTCAAATCGTAACAAACGTTTTACTGTACATAACGTGTGCCGGACGATTTGTTATTAATTAACCGCGTGTTCGTTAAAAAACAATAAAACATATTTAGTCGTTACGTACGTAATTGTTTTGGGTAAAATCGAAATTTAGATTCGTCGAAGCGTATTTCTACGCGTTAAACGCGTTTCGAAACGACACCGTATACGTCGGTACAAAATACACGCGTAATAATAAAACGGAATATTTTTACAATACGAAGTGAACGTTTTTCGTTTTGATTCGTAAAGATTTGAAAATTGGTGGTCCGCTACTTGTTATTAAAATAACGCGAATGTTGCGTCACGATTAAAACGATCGCGAAAACGCTATAAAACGATCAGAGACGTAATTAAACGGACAGTATTAAATGTATATGGAATGTAGCGTAAAATCGGTGATGAATTGAAAAAATATGCGTATTATACATATAACGAGATTGTTATAGATTCTTTTATTCTTTTATTTAACGTTCGTCCGACGCGTCATTTTCGGCGTTTAATTTGTTTTTCGTATTTTACCGAAAACAAACTGTTTTACCACTCGCGTTTGTTACGTAACTGCGAGTGGTATATATATATATATATATATACACAACGATTCAAACGCGGTTCCGCGTGTGTAAGAACGTTTATTCCGCGGTAGTAGTATATACACGTGATTTCCGTAATTAGATAAAAGTTCTCGAATGACGATATCGAAACGTAGCGTTTATACGTAAATATCGATAAAATAATATCCCGTATATATTATTGTACGGTAATCGAACGGCAGTAGTAATCGCTATACTAATCGTCGCGTTACGTCATTGATCGCGAACCGTTACGCGTTACGGTTTTCACGTTGGAAAACGTTTTTTAAGAACGATCGAATTCGTTCGTTTCGATTTGTGTTTTTGTTCGTTTTTGTCGAACAAAGCTTTAGAGGCGTATTCGTCGATTGGACGCGTACGTAACAATTACGTACAAAAACGACCGACGTCCCTGACTCGTTGCTTCTTTCCGCGTAAAATCAATTTACGCACGAAATAAAGGCCCGAACGTTTTACTTTTTTTTTTTTTATTTAAAAAGCGTACCCGGTGGACGCGCGCGCGCGCTATTAATAGAAATTCAACTACGCCGCGCTGGGAGCCGAGTATTTTTAACAACGTCTACGAAAATCGTCGACGTTACGTTTATTATTGACGCGGATTCGGTATCGAAACCAGTTTGTGTTGAGTAACGTCTCGCGCAACCGGTTGTATATAGCCGATCTTTTTAAATCGATATGATCTCCAAAACAAATATAGCGTTTCGTGAGCGCGAATAATATGGTAAAAGAAACTAAATTATTTCTATTAAATATATATATATAAACGTGTATCGTTCGTCCGAACGATTAAAACACGGACGGAAAAAACGGATTGGCGGGGGGAATAGCAAATAACGCGATAATGTCGCTCGTGTTTGGCCGAATACGTCGACGACACCGCGTAACGATAAACGTGTTTAAATCGTGTCTCGCTTTGTGTGTCCGAATTAAACGCGGGTACGGACACGTACATGTAGCAGCGCTGTTAACGCAATAACGGAAGGAAGCGTAATAATATTGTTGCGACAGCGACGGTAATAACGTGAAACGATAACGCGTCGTCGATAAACATTATAGATTCGTATTTCCCGTAGGTTGCCGATTGGATGCGTGTAGCGGGTTACACACAACACAACGGTCGTTTCACCCGCAACCGCGTATTGTGCGCGCCGGCACCGAACAAGACGGAGGGAGACACACCCGGCCGTCCCCGTCCGGGGATTTCTGGCAGGCGGTGTTTAAGGAAATGCCGCGCGCGTCTGTATAGAGACTTGGACGAAATAACAATATTTCTACGTCCTTTCACGCCCCGCATTGTGCGCCCGTCCCTTTATAACGCGCGCGCGCGCGCTGTGTGTTTCCAACTACCTGTTCACCGATATACGGTCGCGGACACAATCGTGACCCAACTCGAGGATACGCCGAACGGCAAATCCGAGCACCCTCTGCGGACGGCGGCGATCCCGTTACGATCGTCTGAAAATCCCGTATATTTAACAAACACGCACTCGCGCGCGCGCGCGCGAGACCACCTGACGTAAATACTACAATATACCCGTTACGTACCTATACGCGCGGCGGCCCCATTGTATTGGCTTTTCTACTTATTTTCTGTTCCCCACCACCCACCCGTCACGAACCCGCCCGGGTTTTCGTTCCCATTATGGAAATGGGCCGCAGCGGCGCACATCCTTCTTTATGTACCACCGGCTCGTTGTTTACCGACCACCTCGCAGATGTTGTGTGGATATTACACGCGCGATATAGTGTTGTATTGTGTACGCGCGGTACCGTTATTTCGGCCCGAAAATAGTATTATATTTATATAAACGCCGAGTACGTATAATCGCTTCATTTTGTAATACCGATAAAAACGCGAGAAGAGAAAACATCCGGGCACCGTGTACGCCATATTTGTAGGTACTCGAAATTAAACGGGTACATTGGGCATCATACTCCAAGACGGTTTCATAAGTTTTTTCGTCTTCTATCCCGGTAAACCCGACGTACGGTACAAAGGGTTTTCGAACGACGGATATTCTTCGTATATTATTTATTCGACGTTGTTCGTTCGAAACGATACCGAACGATTATCGCGGTCCGAGCGTTTTTTCGTTCGTTTCGGGAATAGCGAGGCGGTTACGATACAAACCAACGAGCGAGTAAAAACGAAGACAATGGCTTCTTCGGCTATAATGAGCACGCGTTTTTCCAGCGGTCGTTCCAAACAATTAACAATTGGAGTCCGTCGTTCGCCGTTAACGTATTCGTATACGCGATGGAATAATAAGCGAATCGCCGAAAACGTACGGCGCAACGTACACTTTTACGGTTATTCACGGCGATATTTCGATAATACGATCGCCGTTTCGTACAAAGAGCGTATTTATAGCCGTACGTAATACGTGTATTATACATGGCACTAGATATATGGATTTCAACGTATGTAACGTAATCATATCGCGCGCGAATCGGGCGACAATCGGTAGACGAATGCGACGAACGGGAACGATTAGACACATCGCCGTTGCAGCGTGCCGCCGAACAGCCGGTTAAGAAGTAACGTTAATACGCCGCCGCCGCCGTCGATTCGTAATCGTCCGTTCCGGGATTGACCATTTACGGGTGATTGACGTCCCGAAAATCGCGCGAACGAATCCGGACATCGTGTCGTCCTACAGTCGGTTGTTCGCGTAACGTTTCCATCTAGTTCGGCCGAATCGTACGCCCGAAATCGCGCGCCACTTCCGTACGTCACCGTACCTAACCTCGCCGCCACCTCACGTTCCATTAAACCGTCGGCCGCTGTGATCCGCGTACTCGGATAGCCCTCCGCCACCGCGAGTAAAAACGACGACGCCAACGCACGTTCGCGCGCGCGTGTCCGTTTACGATATTCCGGGCACGTTGTACGCGGTTGCAGCGGAAACGATCGCGTACAGGCGACAAATAATCGTTCGAGACGACGCGACGCACGGGGGAATCCAACACACTGACACACATTCGAAAACGTTTCCGTTTAGTTTCGGCCACGCGTCCCCCCCGGGAGCTCGTTATTTTCCGCGCGTTTCGCCGTCGTCGCGGTACAAAAAAAAAAAAACGAACCGTTTAAATAACGCTCCATCCCGTCCCGAACTCTCGATAGATACCGCCGATCGTACGCGTCCACGTAAACTATATCGAAACGGTATACGCGTAATCGCGGTGAACGGGCTTACCCGTTTTCGATTACGGCGAATCCGACGGTGGTCGTTGCGTTTGCTGACAGGTCGTGTGGCCAAGGGTATTCCGCCGATGGGGGAAGGGGTGTGTGCAGCTGTTTCTGAAGCGTCCGTGTACGCGGGTCGTTACGCGTTTTGCCGGCGTACCGCGGGCGGGCTATCGGTTCGTTAAGTGACCCCGCGCGATCGATTTTCGGGCGTACGATTTCGTTCCGATTGCGCGAAGGAAGGTCGTACGCTATTTTCCCGTCGTTTCGTACGCGACGATCATTGCCGCCATTGTTCGAGAACTTGTCTGCGTGTATTACGCGTCTCGTTTCGTCACGGGTCGGGTCGTTATTATCGACGGACCGGCGTCCGTCTTTCGTCCGCTATCTCCATGATATCGCGGACCCGGCGTATTCGCGGATGCCAACGATTTTCAATTACGTATCGGACGGTTATACCGCATAATCGCTCGGCGAGAACAGATCGCTTTTTCGAGTCGATAATAAGATTTACGGTGTCGAGGATCGCTTATGATTCCGCGACGAACGTCGACCGCGGTATACCATTATATATAACGTCCCGTTGTCCCGATATCTAGCGACCAATCGCGTCGTTTATTGGCGTGTCGTAGCGAAAAACTGAGACGGATTTCCCCGACGTGTCGGGGACTATTTCAACGCTGTTCGGAGATATTACGTACAAATGGTCCGCGCCGCCCGACGAACGTACTCTTCCGCCGTGTCCAGTGGGCGTACTTAGACCTGAATTTCGGGGGTTCGTTTTTAAACAAATAAACCGGACGACCCTAACGAAACAAGACACGTTATAAACTTTAATAGATTATTCGTTTTTAACCAACACGTTATATTATAACGTGTATTAAAGTTTAAACGTATTTTAGTTTTTCGTTATTATTGACTACAAATATTACGTAAGAATATTAATTTTTCCTAAAAATTTCCGGAGGAGGGGAGGGTTTATCGCCCTTCCTTGTTAGTACGCCGCTGGTCGTCCGTACGAAAACAAATATCGTATAATTAATAAATAATCTAACGGTTCGTTAGATTCGTTTCCGAGGGCCTCTGAAGTGGCGACTTTGTGACCGAAACGGCCGTTCGTTCGGGTAACGAAAATTCCGACGACGGACTGACACACGGTGTTCGGGCCCGTTCGATCTATTTCCTACGCTCCCGAACGAAATCGCGTACGTTACGTAATCACACACTACCTGGACGTGTACTCGATTTGTGAATTACGCTCGCGTTCGTAAAATAGCGTTCGACGCGCCGGCAATTTGCGTTCGAAAGTCGAGTGTTCCGTCGGTAACGGTTCGTTATTACGAATGCCGTTCGACGGTATAGTTTGTACGCGCACAATCAACGCGTCGGTTTTTCCGTTTCTATGACCATGTTCTACCACGATCGGTGTTTGGACAATTTCAGTTTTTTATACTTGTACGCGACAGGAGGCGTGCCGTTCGACAGTTGCCGAAGAGCGAAATGGTTTCTGACCCGTTACACTCGTATTCGGGCGATTCGTCGGTTTCATTCGCGAACGACGGACGGCCTCAAACATTTTTCGTAAACGCGAAGTTTACCCGGTTTTCGATACCGTTTTGATTTCTTTCGCCCGTATCAGCCGCTGGCTAATTTCGTTCGGACCAATCGGTTACTTAAAACGCGTACGACATTTCGCGCGAATCCGTCTCGGTTTATCGGAAACAACGCGACGGTTTACACGATCGTTCCGTACGCGCGGTTTGGAACGACGTACCTACGTACGTTTCTCTTACGTCATTTCCGTCGCGTACGTAGGATTTATTGCGCGCGAAAAAACCGTTCGGACGGTATTCTAAATGTCCTATTGTTGATGTACCTAAGAGCATATACATCGAAATCTCTGTGTTGGGCGCGAAAAGCCCGTCCCGTTTATAATAAATTATTATCGTCGGTATAAAAGCGTGTAGAATTTATTTCGACGAATATCGTAAATAATAAAAGCCGAGCGTTTTCGCTTCGATTTGAATACAATTATCGATCGTTCGAACTCGTAAAATGACCGTGATAAACGTATAATATCCCTCGAAAAAAAAAAGTCGAAACTCGATAAAAAAAATATCGAAAGACAATCGCGCGGGTATTCTGCCGAACGATTACGCGTTAAATCGTTATCAACCGCGGTTTTGTACTATTATTGAACGTCGGGCCTAATTACGGTGCGATCATTTTTTCGTATGGGGCTCGATAATTTACGGGCGTTCTATTTCCAACAAGTTGTTAAAGGGAAACGTTTAAACGAACAAAGGTATCGATCAATATCCCCGGCAGCTGTGCATAACGTAAAACTCGGAAGCGCGAAAAGCGCGTTGCCGGTGTGATCCGGCGGCCGTACCGTCGTGTTTTATTATTTTCCGAATAGTAACGGGACCGTCTTTACGTAATTGTACAACCGTTAACGTTTTATTTTCGGCGGCGGCGCGCACCTCTAAACGAAAAACGAACTTTTTTACAGTTGTGACTTTTCCTTTCCGTCCCGAAACGTGAATATAAAAATGGAAATAATTACGAAAACGTCGGTATAATACGAGCGCGCGCGCGCATACACACACACACACACACACACACACACACACACACGCGCGCGCGCGCGCTAGTACTTTTTCATACGATTATTACGGTCGTCGGTGAAAAAAAACCGTATAAAATACGCCGTAAGAGAACGTTCGAGAACGAGAGCCCCGCACGGAGAAGAATGCCGGAATCCGTTATTTCGTTCGTGTCAACGACCGTGATTCAACTTTATGTTCCTAACCACGGCCACCGCGCCGTAGTTATAATAAATATATAATGTGTGCCGTCGTCGTACAATAATAATTCGTCGAGGTTACAAATATATAAACGACTACGGGGCGTTCGCTTCGACGTGACGGCGCGTACTCACGGGTCTTGATTGCTTTTAATCGCGAACGTAAAAATATATAAGTCGCGAAATTTCCTACGATCGTCCGACGGACTTTTTCGAACTACTGTACACATGTACGTACACATATACAAATTCGCTGAAATCATTATACGTACGAATACATACGCAAACACGCGCGTTATGCGGCGGGGTGGTTGTACGTACAAGTTGAAAACGTACGAGATACGTCGGCAACGCCTTATTCGCTAGAGTTCGGTGAACCGATCCGGCGACGACCTCGGTGACGATAATATTTCATTTTTTACGCGTCGTATAATATCGCCTCGTCGATTCAAAATCCCAAATCGGCTACATATACGTCGTATTATATATTTATTTATGTATTATATGTAACGTACGCGTGTATATATATATATATGGTGAGAGAGAGAGAGAGGGACACAGAGTGAGAGAGCCGATGTATCACAAATAATCGATCGCATCCGCATACTACCGCGCGACCGCACAAACACCTGCGTTTACACCCCGCGGGCGGTACAACTCGTTTTCGCTTTACGGTCTCGCGAAAACGATACACCGTATACGACGCAAATATATTACGGAATAAAATCTATCCGCGTAAATACGCCGGGCTTAACGCTGTCCTCCACCTGTCGGCGGCATCTATATATATATACACACACATTATCGGCGAGAACGTTTTTCTCACGTCAATCGTCCTCCACATACGCGCGCCCATTATAGAAATTCGTTCTCGCCGAGGATTTCACGGGAAATTCGGTACGATCCCTGCGCGTTTCTGACGGCAACACGATTTCTTTATATTCCGCACCTATACAGCGCACATATTGTGCCCGTATACACGTATAATACGCGTGTGTGCGCGCGCGCGATCGTATATACGCGTGCGCGTGTGTGTGGATTTCCTGTGACGTCAGTTGACTCTTTGATCCACTTTCTGATCGGCCGCCGGTGATGTGAGTCGCGCATGCGCGTCACGGCTAGGTCAACGGCCGCCAATGACCAAGTTCATCCTCTCACTATATACAGCCGTGTGTGTGTGTGTGTGTGTTACGGTATACTGTTTTCTTTTAACTTTTACCTGGACGTTGCAAAACCTCGGCGTCGGTCGTTATTTTAAGTACAACGCGCCCGTATAGTCGACCGCCTAGATATGGACGAAATCGTGTCGAAACGCGTCGGGGCGATGCTGTTGCGGGCTTTTCTGACCGGTCGTCGTCGGCGTAGTATTCCGCGGCGCGACGTTATCGCCGCGCCTAATAACGACGACGACGACGACGACCACCACCGTTAAAGTCACCGGTAAACGTTCGTTTCATCCGTTCCGCCGATCTGGTTCACCGATATCGTCACGGGGGCCGCGGGGGAACGAAAATTACGTAAACGTTTCAAAATAGTTTTATATTTCTTGCCGTCGCGTTCTGAAATTTCTCGGTGTAGAGGGCGGAAGAGGTGGAGGAGTGACAAACGTGCGGACGTTTTTCCGAAATCGTAAACACCCACACACACACACACACTCGTGTTGGATAACGACAGAGACGAACAAGAGAGAGGAAAACCCGATCGTATATTATAACGCGGCGGTTGCGGCGGCGTGGTCACTGGAACGGTCAATGGCTCGCGTCGGCCAGGCGCGCGAATATAGTTTACTGGAGCGATGGCCGGGCAAACCGGTAACAGGTCGTTGAACTTGCCGCGAGAACACGTCGTCGATCGCGATAATTAAAAGAAGACGGTATACAGCCTATACGTACGTATCGTACCGAATTATACACGCACACACACACACACACACACACATATATATACACATCGCGTTCCGCGGGAAACCGTGGGCGTTGTACGTACATGTTACGTGGCGAGTGCCCGCGACACGCGAGATGTGAGAAAATCGCGCGGACGGCCCCCGCCGCCGTAACGTTTCGTCAATTTGGCGCACGGTGGCCGAAGCCATTGACCTTGTAATGGGTTTTTCGAACTGTATATATTAAATTGGCCGGCGGTCGTCGGGCGCGGGCGGCGAGGTGTGTGGTGATGGGGAGGAGGGGGTATCTGTGCAGCGCCGGACGGTATAATATCGCGGACCGCGTCGCGCGTTTATAATCGAAACGAGAACTCGCGTTATTTCGGGCGCGCGATATTTTCAGAACGTGTTCGGGGTGTTTTCACCCCTTTGTTCCGCCCGAAATGAAGAGTATACGATTATTTCGTCTTTTAAAAACCAATTAGGCGTCGGGTTTCGGGCGAAAATTTACGAGCCGCCCGGGGATCGCGCGCGCGTTTTATTTATAATCGTATACATTCCGGTACGGTCGGTACGTACGTTATCATTGTAACGGCGTACGGTGCCCGTACAGTCGGACGAGTATCGTCTTCGGATTTCGATATTTATATACGCGAATTCGGCGGCTCGGAGTTTTCGACCGTCGCGTTTAGATATAACATATATATGTGTGTGTGGGTATATATGTACGAACGATTATCGTCGTTTTTCAAACGCGGTCCGTATTAACGACGTATAGTAGTGGGTGTTTATATGTGTAGAGGGTTGTGAGACGACATCGGGGCCGATACCGTTAAAAATATAAACGATACGAAAAAAAAGTACGTTATTCATGGTAGAAGATTGAACGAAAAAAACGCATATACACACATATACACACACACACACACACGCGCAAATATACGAGCGCGCGCACTCACGCACACACACACATTTATACATACATATACACACATATACATATATACACATACATATATACACATACATATATATACATATACATACACATATACATACACTTACACACATACACATACATATACACACACACATACATATACACACATACACATACATATATACACATATACATACACTTACACACATACACATACATACACACACACATACACATACATACACACACACATACACATTATATATATATAATGTGTATGTGCGTATATATATAAATATACGCACAACGTACTCGCATAACCCCACCACCGTTGTGATATTATATATAGGTATTGTATATACCGCGGCGGCGGCGGCGGCGACTACCTGTGGCGTTTACTTTCAGAGTTCATCGACCGTTCGGGCTGCGCGCCGTGTGCCCGAGAACCGGTCGCGTTCGGTTGGAAGGAGATACCGTTTCTTCCACCAGAGGTCGGTCCGTTTTGAAGGTTAAGTTTAAGGAAGTGCTTTGATCCGCAGTGTCAGCGCAGACAGGTGACCGTGCGAGTCTTGTCGCCCGATCGGTTGCCGCGTCCTCGTCATCGTTGTTATTATTATTATTATTATTAATAATTATTCGGTTTTTCGTTTCAGTCCGCGTCGACTGTTCGGCACGGCGACAACGTCTACGAGTAGTACGTTTATTCGACGTTTTTTTTTTATTTCCGCGGACAATAAATTTTTATTCGGTTTCCATCGTTTCGCGCGTAACACTGTGAACAATTTCGTTTCGTGCATTGTTGTGAATCGTTTCCCGTTTCGGTATTATTTATTCCCGTACGTAAATATCGGCCGTCCACTGACAATACTTACGTTTGTAGATGGGATAGCGATCGATTAACGAGTGAGTACCTTTTAAACGCTTTGTTCTTATTATCTATATAGATTCGTTTTATCGAACGCGAAATACGTTCACATATTATTCGGTAACGCGATAAAATTTTTCGTTACGAAATATGTAAATCACGTAATTGTTACGAGTTTCGTTTTCGCGTCGTCTCTGTTGAATATTACCGTTCCGAAAACGCCGCGACCATTTTCCGTGGGATTCGAACGAGAATTCCGTCGGCGAACGCGACCGAAGGATGTTTTACGAACGATTACGCGTGTGTATATCGCCGGGTTTATGTAACACCGTTCCGGCGCGGGCCTATTACGTAGGTTTAATGGACGACTCCGATCGTAATTATCGGTCGCGACCAACGGCGGCGAATCGTTCCCGGGGAATTAAGACGAATATTCTGAATTCGCGTGTTAATACGGCGCGCGCGCGTTATCGCGTTCACGTATCGCGAACGAACGAAAACGCGCGTATACGAATTTCGCGTCCAAACCGTTTTCGTTGTAATCGATCGTTGTTCCCCCGCGACGTAATTGTTTTTGTAACGCGGCGCGTAATTGTTAGAATTGTTGGCGAAATCGACCGTACATTACGTAGAATTTAATTCCCGCGCGGGACGTCGGGCCCGAGTCGTTCACCCGTTGTTTTTCTTATTTTTTACTTAATAAAATTACGGAACCTATTTACATGTTACGTACGTAACGCGTATAAGGACGTTGACCGACGGGACGAAAACAACATAAGAAGGTTATACACGGCGCGTTAACCGGTCGCGGCTCTTGGTCGGCGAGGGCCGAACGGATTTTCGTTTCGCCGAGCGATTCGCGCGAATAAACCAGTGTTCTCCCCCGTCCGTATTCAACGTACGTTATACTTATACCGCGGTCGTTGCTCGCCGCCGAATCGTTATTTAATATATATATATATATATCAACCTCGGCAACCCGGTATCCTTGATTGAGTATGGGGAGGGGAGGGGACGGGTGGTTCACAAAAGATCTATCGTCTCCGCCCCGCCGACCCCGGCCGTCATCAACAGGTCGTTATCGCGTCCGATCCATTCATTACGCCGGTTGGCCGGTCGGTCGGGTGTCGGTACGCGCTGAAGATTTTCGCACCGTATCCGTCGTTCCACGATAATAATAATAATAATAATAATAACGCGATATTCGCCGCCGCCGCCCGTGAGAATGACGACGCGATCGAGCGCGCGCTCGCGTCAAAGCCATTGACCGGTGCATTGTCCTCGAGGAACGGCCGGAGGAGCAAATCCGGTGGGGTGGGGTGGAGGGCGGGCTGATGGAGGTACGGTGCGGCGGAGAGGAACGCGTATAGATATATATATATATTCCACCCCTCCGAACGGCCACGCGCGAATCGACCTTGCCGACCGCGCGCGCTCTGCCCTCCCCTCTGTCGCATCGAGCGGGTCGGTGAACTGCGGGCGACGCGCAACCAGACCCGCCCGGCCCGCCCCGCCAATAGAGGTGTAACCGTGGCCTTTCGCCCGTGAAAAAAAATCGTGTAACGTACGCGCGCGCACGCACTCGCGGCGTAAAAATCAGATACGATAATTTCGCCGCCTCGATAAAGACGGAAAAAACACAAACTGCCCGACAATTATTACTGTACGAACGTCGTTTATCCCGTTCGCGGATGTTCTACGATCGTTTTTTTTTTTTAGGACTTTACGTCTCCGGGGCGACTTTTATCCATTTGGTCGGAATCGAAAATCGAAATTAATTTCGTCGAAATCTCTCGACTTTACCTCGACGTAATAATTACGACAATACGGTATCGTCGTAGCGTACGAGTGTCGTTTACCCCGTTCGACGGAATATATTATAATACCCGCGCGTACACCGTACGCGCATATATATATATATATATACTCAACCCGTCAATGTCCGAAGAGACTTTTCGTCCGGTCGTCTAGCTAGCTATGTGTATATATATATATATATATACTCGATATGACCTCGGTTACGGTCCTTCGACAACTTTTTAACCGCGTGTGCAGGCGTCTATATTTATTGTTTTTTTTTTATAGTTGTCGACCGTGTGTACACGGTTATATATATATATATATATATACATTTATTTATATATATATATATACACGCGATGACGACACCCGTCCGAATGTACAGTGTATGTGTAATAATATTATAACGCGCGCGCGTGCCGCCTGGGACACAATGTTGTTGTTGTGCCGGTGGTGACCTCGTCCGTTTCGTATATTATTATTACTATACGTTTTACTATCGTCCTACGTTTATAATATATATAAATGCGTATGATAATAATGTTTTCTTCTCGTCGTGATGTGTTTGTTTACAGTCTACGGGCGTGTAGACGCGCGTATTGCTCAAGAAAAAACGCGTTGTTCCCCGTTTAGATCGGGCGACGGTTTTATATAAAATATTCCGTCGCGTCGGTTCGACGGGGAAAATCCGTCGAACGTAATAATTCCCGGGGTCCTCAGTCCGTCGTCTCTCAAGTGTTTCAGGGGCGGTGTCGTCCCTTTTTATCGGCCATTCCCGAAGTAAGTCGGCCGTTTCCGAGCGATCGAATTCGACGAGACGATAACGAGCACGCGCGTTTTCCAGATACATTGACCCCCCCATGTGTGTGTGTGTGTGTGTGTGTGGTCGGCTTGTCCGAAATCCAATCGTGGACGAAACGACAGATACGTCGTTCCAGTTAGCGGGTACTCGTCGACGCGTTTCTTTCCGAATAGTTTCGGCGAACGAAAAAACGTCCTCGCTCGTCGCGCTCTCGGTCGTGATTATTTACGGTTATTCACGGAGTGGGATGGCGGCCAGTGCGTTGCACTCGGATGTCTACATACATACGTGTAGCAGTGGTTGTTCCGGGACGGTGGCGGCGGATATTCGGGAATGGCCGGGGTTAGGTTAGCGCGCGCGGAATGCTGAAAATGAGAGGAGAACGACGACGAAAAAAGATCGGACGCGCAATACGACGAGTGGCGGCGGTGGCGGTCGCGCGTCGTGTACAAGTGACGAGATGACGCCGTCGTCGTGAATGTGCGCCAAGTTCATTGGCCTGTTGTACGGCGGAGGCCGCTGATGACTCTCTAGCGCGTGCGGGCGCGATCGCGTAAAACGTGAAAAAATTACGAACGTTTTGCCGAGATTTTCGGGCACGTTGGCGAACCAACGACATTCGTCGCGTCCTCCGCTGTTGTGTGTGTGTGTGAAGTGGGGAGAGTGTATAATCGCGTTCCCGGAATCGCGAACGTTATTATTATTATTAAACACGTCCCCCGCCTTCGTTTCCTCCATTCCCTCTTCTCCCCCCCCACGGGGCCGATACGAGAAACACCACAGAGTGGTGGTCGCCGCCGCTACTACTACTACTCTTCGGCCCGGTCGACGCGAAAATTCGCGAATACGAACCGGCGTACGGTGCCGAAAAACTCGCGCCGCCGCGGCCGAAGGTCAACGCTCCCGGGGCTGTTTGTTGTGTGTGCGCGCGCGCGCGCGTCAGCGGTCGCCCGACGGCGGCGGCGGCGGCGGCGGTGCGCACATTTCGGCGAGTTCGTTCGTCGCGATTTTTTTTCGTCGGGTTTTTTTTCGTACGACACGCGCGAGTCACGCGCCACGTACTCCCGGTCCGCGTTACCTACGGTCGGATTTTCGGTTTGTTTCCGTTTTTCGGTATACCGCGACGACGATTCGTCGACGTCCGTCTATCGGTAACTCTATTATTACGTACCCACGATTGGCCGGCGACACGTTCGTCTCCCTTAACGCACACGCGCGGTTCGATCGTACGCGAACCGCCGTCCACGTAACGTGGTCGTTCGAAAGGAAAAACGGGGTATTTTTTTTCGGGACCGTTCGCCCGATGGTAATATTGTAACGGCCACCGCCATTTGTACACTAAACGACTGGACGTGATTGGAAAAAACAAATATATACAGGCGTTTCGGAATCTCGAGTACGCGTAGTAGTACGGGGCCGTCATCCGACACGTAAATAGCGTTGGCGACCGATGCCGACGACCTATACAACACGCGCGCGTATACTCGCCAGAGGTTGTGTGTCCGATCGGAGACTTTTCCGTTCGTCTTACGCGTATCCGTGTGTGGTGTACGTCCTCTTGCGTCGCGTACAACGCGAAATCGGTTTTTCGGGCGGAAAATAAATATATTCCACGCCCTTTGTCCGTCGAAGAGATATCGCCGCGGGGCCGTTCGGTCGTAAATACGCTTGTTTTTCCGCCGACCCGTAAACACGCGACGACGCGACAGGAAAGACACCTCGGGCTGGACAAAATAACGACGCAATTGTCGTCTATTTTACCCGTCGACGGGGCATTGGCGATTGTGTTGTGTGACATACACGCGTCGTACGCGTCCGTTCGGGCGACCGTACGTGTAACCACGTTACCGCGATAGTTTAAAAGGTATTTCGCGTTACGATTCGATAACGAGTAGAGATAACGACGACGGTCGGGTTCGTCGACACGGTCGATTTTTATTAGAATATATAAACGAAACGAGAACGTACGTCACAATCTTCCGCCTCCCGGGTATTCGTTATTCCGTCGTTTTAATATAAACCGTACGCGGTATTCTCTACGAAGAATCTTTCCCGAAATATACGACGACGGACGCACGACCCACGCGAACGTTTTACGTAATATCTCCGCAGGGGGGCTCTCCCAGGCCGCCCCGCGGCGCTGTAATATATATATACACATGTAACCCGATTTGGCCTTCGACCGGGATCTTTGTCCTTGGATAAGTACCGTTCGTTTAGCCGTACACGATACGGGTTCTCGAGGGTAGTTTCGACGGTCCCGGAGTCACGCCTAAGTAACAATAGTCCGTATTGTGTTCTCGGGTGGCCGCTAGTGTCTGTCGCCAACGCGCACGTCCGTTTCCCGGTTAGAATGAAAATGCTCTTCGCGCCTGGGAGTTTCTCACGGTCCCCGCGAATTCGTCGACAATTAACGCGGTTACGGTTACGCCCACGAATAAGGTTAACCGCCGGGTCCCGTAACGGAGATTAGACATATTCTTCTCGGCGTATCCCGTTCGTCGCTTCTTAATAACACGCGTGTGTATAAATTACGCGTCGTTACGCGACGTGGTACGGCTCGTTTAGCCGATTCTCGTGACGCGGATACCGACGCGCGTCGTATTTGTTGATTTAACGTTACCGACAACGAACGTCGCGAAACGCGGAAAAAAAAGCGGAATTCTTAGTAGCACAAAGAGACGGTAATTGTATATATATATAGGAGGAGGTACTACGCGATCGGTGAATAGAAAATTTGTCGCCGGGGCGTGGACGGACCCGGGGAGGGGTTAAAAAAAAATTGCGTTCGCTCAAAGCTCCGGTCGGTCTCGGAAAAGAAGAGCGTCCGTTGCGGCTGTCTGTCGTCCGGTTTGTTCCACTTATATACAAGGAGGTCATCGGTCCGTCCGGGCGTCGTCGAATATTCTCGTCGCGCGCACGTCGCTTTTTCTTTCGTTCGACCGGCCGTTTCTCGCCGGGGCATTGTATCGTTTTGTAAACCTTTTCGCACGATTTCACCCTCCTAATCGAATCGTGTCCCTCGTCCCTTCCGATACACACACACGGATCCGTCCGTCGCGGAAAATGTTCCCATTTATCCGCCGCGGCGATTTACGTAATCCGACGTTAATCGGCGCGATAACGAACGTTTTTTTTTCGGCGATCGTTTACCGCACCGTGCGATCGCGTAGATCGCGTATTATATATATTATACGTGTATACATACACACACACACACGCGCGCATATACACCGACGCCGCCGCCGTCGCCGCCGCCGCCGCCGCCGCCGCCGTTGTTCGAGAGTTCAACGACCGGTCACCGTTGCGGCGCGCTGGCGTTGCCCGCTCGCGTAAAAGTCGTCCGCCGGCAGAAGGGAATCCTGCGCGGTCGACGGACGGTGGGAGGAGGAGGGGAGTGGCGAGAAATTGTTACCGCGTGTATAGGATTGTATTTATTTTTTTTTTTCGCCAAACGTGTACTCCTTACGCGTATCGATTACGATATTATATTTTCGCGATATATATTTAGTTTTTTACCATCGGTTAAATTCGAAACCGATCGAGGAAAACGTATCGCACCGTGCGCGCGCATTACGAATTCACCCACAGAATTGTTCAACGAATAGTTTTTTAATCGGAATATACTCTCGGACGCCCGTGACAGTACGGAAATATTAACAGTTATCGCGCGCGCTAATACAACGCGTACGCGCGTTTCCGAGTTCGTATTTACACAACGAACGTATTTTATCGATCGTCGTACGGGCGCGTAATTTGTTTTCGACGCACATACTTAACGCGCCTAATCGAAATACTCGGATTAGTCGCGGACATTGTTGTACTCGCATCGGAAATATTACGTCGTTCGCTACGTTTCTATTAAACGCGTTCGTCGCGTATCGTTATAATACTACGAACACAGCGCGCGCGCGCCGCGTTTTCGTCAATTCGAAAATTCCGGAGTACTCGAACCGCGCGCGTACGGATAAAACAGATAACCGCGTATCGGGTAACGCGTGTATTCGACAGTCAAGTGGCGCGCGGTTGATAACGCGATCGAACGGCGCCTAAAGAGTCGGTCGTTTCGATCGACGCCGGTGCTCGGCCGATTTTGTCCCGTCACCGGCGTCCCGACGTATCCTATATTATTATTATTACGGTACGTCGTCGACGATCGCGTTAATTACGAAAAGCGACGAAAACGGCGTATGTACATATATATGTATACAAACGTTAGTATACGCGCGCTAAGGTCAATGAGCCGGTAAATAAATTATGGAACAGACTCGACAAAAGAAAAAAAAAGTAAATTATGCGTATAGATCGAGGTTAGGTTACCGTTATCGCGGTTGGTCGTACGCGTATAAAGTTGGTCATCGACCCGCGGCGTTCTTTTCCCCTACCATCCACCGGCGGCCGGTTACTCGATTTTCCGGCGAAAATCGTTTTCGTTTCGACCGGACAATTACCGCCCGGTACTCGACACCCGCGCGACGAAATGTTCAAAAATCGTTTTACCCCCCTCCCCCCATGTACGGTATTCCCGTGGGTGGACGACGCGCTATGATTGACTTTCGGCCGCGCGGATTTCCATTCGCCTCTGGGCGGCGTCGAGTTTGCGGGATGTTGTCGGCGAGCAGGGCACGCGGTTGACGCGGAAGGACACGCTCGCCACGACGAATCGCGCGAACAATACGGACGACGACGCCGGGCGATAATATATAACGAAATATAGCCGCGCCGTTACGTCAAGACGAGTGTTCCCCGTGGTGGTGGTGGGTGGGTGGGTAGGAAGGAGAGGACGGTAAAGACGCGCGAAGAGAAAGGAGTCGGCGGCCGAAACCCCCGCGGCCGTCTGACCGACTCTTTCGCAGAGCCGCGTCTCGCCGGAAGCGGGACCGTGTAAGTATAATAATAATAATAATAATAATATACGCGATATCGTCGTCGTCGTCGTCGCATACTTCCGATTTTCTTACCGCGAGACCACGCCCACTGACCGAACGTCCTCGATACTACCACGCCGCGCGTTCGTCGTCGTTATCTCTCGGGTGACCTGATGAACTTTTGTCCGCTATAATTTCGCCGAGCCGCGCGAGAAGGCCTCCTTCCTTCTTATCCTTCACCGACCACCGCGGCTGTAATAATAGCGGCACGCGCGCGTTACGCTTTCCTGTCCACGATTTTCGCTTTTTCCCGTTACCTCTCCGATATCTGACCGTCGTCGTCGGTCGTGCCGCTCGTACGGATTTATTTCCTCGCGTTCGAACGAAAATTCCGCTCCCTCTCACCACGATCGTCACAAGCCCCGCGATCTCAACGCGCCCCGGCCGTACTCCCGTTATTATTGTTTTTGTTATTACTAATTTCGCGTCGTGTTTACACGCGAACGGTAACGTCTGACCTAGTTTTGAGCGCGCGTGCGCGCGCAGATGACCTTGATGCACTCGATATATATATATATATATATATATATATATATTTACTTACGAGTACGTAAGTACCGAAAAACCGCGCCCTATACGATTTAGAGTTTTACGCGTTTCGTAACGGCGAAACGTACCGTGTACGATACGGTACGCGCGATCTACTACGACGTTAGGGCTTTTCGCGCCGAACGAATATCGGACGCGCGCAACGACGACGACTTTTTACGCGGCGAACGGAAATGTCGCTCTAATCGTTCGAAAACCACGTCGTCGTCGTCGTCGGATATTCTGTGATACACCGCCCGCGTTATTACCCCTTTCCATTTGTTCTTTCGGGGGAAACGTTCGGTTTCGTTTTTCGAACTATCCGCGGCCCGGAATAATATTCTCGTTATAATCGTACGCGGCGGCGCGCAAGTAGAACGTCCGAATCGTCGTTGACCGAGTTTCGTGATGCGCGCGCGCCGAGCGAAAAAGCGAGAGTGTACCCGCTGTGGCCGCCGCACGCTAGTGCCGTGCCGTCACGGCGCGCGCGCTCGCGTCGTCGTGTCCTGATGCACCGAGGCGCATGCGGAAATGCACTCGTCGGCGCCGGCGTTCGGCCGGGACGCGGAGAGGGAGTTCGTGGGCCCGGCCCGGTCGGCGGTGAGGAAGAACGGGGCGGTATGCGCGCGCGCATTACGCCCGGGCCAGGGACCGCGGCGCCCGCGCGCGCGACGGGACGCAATATTACGCGATCGCGGGCGGCGGGGGAGCGGAACGGCATTCTCGTCGCGCGAAACGGAATTCGTTGCGCACAGACCGATGTGTTGCCTTAGGTCAGTACAACGCCTGCCGATCGTCCACCAGCATATTCGTCCGTTCCGGCGCTCCGGTTGCGCCGTCGTATATTACCCGTTCGTGTTCGTCAAGTACCACCCGGCCGTCATCGTCGACAGTCGTCAGCACCTGCTCGTCGTCCCCTCTGCGCGCACCCTTCCGTCGCGAACCTGCATTCACCGAAACGACCGCCGCAAGGGTAAGCATGGCGCGCGCGCGCGCTAATCCCGTCGCGAAACGAACGCGGCGAAACGGTCTCGTTTTTAGGTAACACGGCCGAACCGTACGCGATTATAAATAGACGCCGCACGGTGGAACGAAGAAAAAAAAAGCCAAAAATCGTCGCGATAATCCCACGTACGTACGGTAAATACGACAATACTGGCGTGCCAAGGCCGCGGCGGCCGTGAACGTCAATATAATTCGGTAATAATTGCGCGCGCTAACGGTGGGAGGGGGGGGGAATCTTCTCGCGCCCGTGAAACACGTTCGCGGCGAATACGTTACCGTTTCCTGTTTCGCAATCGGAATTCGGTCGAAAATCTCGTATTTCTCGAATTCGCTCGGGTGCTGTCCACCGTACAAACACCGTTCGAAAACGGTTCGTTCACGGAAACGATTACGAATCCATCGGGAGGGGTTCTCGTAAAGCGAAACGACGCGCGTCGTAACCCGCGGATTCGTTAAATAAAACTCGTACGTCGGCCAACTACTACGTACGCTTCAATTTCCCACACTTGTTGGACCGCGTTTTTGGACGGCCGTACCCGTCCCGTCCGGTTTCTGCCGAACGCCGAGACCGTTTTTCCGTTTGTCCGCGGGAACAATATTCCCGTTTCTGGTAACGTCGACCGTAACCGCTGGTAAATCTGGTAACCGGCTCCCATTCCTCCAGCCCCCGGCCGATTATTAACGCGTAGCAATCGGTGTTACTATCGACGCAAGTTGTTCGAACGAAATCCGCTAATACCGACGCGCCGTATTTCGTCGCGGTTTTTCCGTCGCCGTACGTTCGTTTACGAGGCGCGCGTGCCGTACATCGCCGCCGCCGCCTATCCCGAACGTATATGAGTTCGACGGTGACATCTGTTTCAATACGAAATCGACAATTTTTAGACCGAAAAAAAAACCACCGTTCCGACGTCGTAGATTAAATGCACGCGCGCGCGCGCGTGTTCAACGGTACGATCACACGTGAAACGTAAAACACACGAAAACGTGCGCACACAACGGCGGCGTAATAACGTCCGGACGCGCACGGCCCCGCCGGTATTATTGTTAATTATTGGGGCGAGTTTCTTTCGTACCCGATTACGGTAATCGCGCCGCCTTGCACAATTATCCGTTACATCTGTCGTTTGTCTGGGCGATTTTCCCCGTCACAATGGCACTTCGTCGGCCTTGACTCTGATTAACGAAGGACGTGTCCACCTCGCCGTTAATCGTCGCATAACGAATCTTTCGCCATACGACCGGCGCGGAAACGATAACGCGAGGAGCCTGTCGTTATTTCGTCGTAAAAAACACCGATATCGTAAGTTACGGACAGTGGAGTGCCACTATATATATATATACACGACGAGCGTGTGTGCTATACAGAGCGTGCGCGGCGATCGAAGAGGCCTACATAATTTTAACGGGGCGACGACGATAATAATAGTACCGATAATAATCGTGGACGTCCTTGACCAAAATGCGGCGTCGCGTTTTATCGTTTTGTAGTGGCGTTAGGTGCATTCGATAAAAAAAAAAAAAAACGGTAACGCCGATGCATTTATGTACGCGCGCGCGAAACGAACGCGTGTGACGCAATCGAATGCGTCGACCGTAATCGCGGCGCGTTGGACAACGGCGAACGGGCGAGGGAATCCGTCGTTAATAATATCGATTTTATCGAATAATAATCGTCGTCGTTATTTTACCCCGCCGGAGGCCCGTCCGGTGTTCCGTTTCGGGAAAATACGCCGACGGACGAGTGCCGGTGGCCCGGGGACGGGGGGGGTGTCCGTCCGAAAAACCCGTTAAACGGGGTCGGGGCCGCCGAAACGTTTCGGACGGACAATTGTTGGACGGAAACGTCCGTGCGTTACCGGACGGTAAGGACGTACAGCGGTTTTCCGTACGATAAACGACCACGGTTACCGAACGTGTTTCGACGAGCGCGGCGGCGTTTCTAACTACCCGGACGGTGTTTAACAATTAACGAACGGAATACAACGGGCGGTGCGCGTAATTCGCGTTCAGACTTCTGGTGAACGGGACGACTCGCCGTCTACCCGAACACGGGCGTTCGTGGACCGTGTAAAACTACGTAAATTATCGATTGGATTACCGGTGGAGAAATTGGCGCGCGCGTTATTTATAACCGCGCGTACGGCCTAAACACCGGCGAATCGTTTCCGTTGCGCAACGCCGGTGCGGTTATCGTCGTTAATACTATTTATTCGTCGTCGGGCGGACCGGGTGCGATTACGGGCGGAGCGGAAAACGGGCCCCCGTTGTGGCGGCAATAACGGGGCGGGTGCGGGGCGGAAAACGCGATAAGAGCGGCCACGACGCGTTCGGTTTATTAATAGGCCGGTGGAACGGTCCGCGCAACAACAACAACGGTCAGCCGTCGTTCCCTTTCCGACCGCGATAACGGAACGCCGTGTAGCCCCGGCGAGTTAGTTGCCGATTATCGGCGGCTGGGTTACTGGTTGTAATCGGTTTACGCGACCACGACGTCGAACGCGCGGGTGTCGTTCGATCGGTCGGCGCGAACCGGAATGTTTTTTTGCGGGCGCGCGTATAAATAATTCGAAAAGGGATCATTCGCACGTGCCACGTGAACTCTTTGACCTTCGTCTTAAAATAACGCGCGCCCGCGTTTCCGTCTACAAAACCCTCCTGGTCGTCTCGCCCGATCGGTTCGTTATTTACGTCGACTATACATGTGTGTGTGTGTGTGTGTGTGTTTCCTTTGTTCGCAGGTTACTACTAAATTCCTGTACGGCCGCGGACGATTTATGGAGAACTAGTCGACCGTGTCAATATTCGCTACAATGAGACAGGTAACTAAAATAAATAAATATATAATCGTTTTGTGTGTTCGACGAGGCGCCCGGAGAATAACCGTTTCCCTTCGTGCGTACGAGTCGACCAGGCTACGTGCAGCCGGTTCTTCTGTGACCTAATCTTTCGTCATTTTCCCGACGGAACACGCTAAAGGGAAAACCCGTACAAATAAACACGCGACCCAACCATACAACGCCGTAACATTCGACCGCCCGGTATACCGCGGATTGAATAGGCGAGAACAAGTTTTTCCCATTTTTACGTCGCGCTAACTCGTTCGTTCGGGGACTTTGTCAATACGAACGTTTACGGCTTAATTATTCGGTTTTTATTTTCGTTCGGCCGATCGTAGTAGGTTGGCGGACGTACGAGTTTTTTCTATAAAATCAAAACGAACGAACTCGATCGGCCGTCGGCATACACGCATTGTACGCTATCCCTTTCCACCCATCGTTCTACTCCGCGCGGAAGTGATATCGATTCCGTCTGGCCCGTTGGCGGTCACCCCGGACCTCCGACAATCGTTAAGCGTATTTCTCCAGCCCGTTAAGTCTCGTCGCTTGTTTTTTTTTTTTTTCATCTCTTCCAAACGTCTCGCGGGCACGGGGCATTCGTTCGCGACGCGCGATATCGTCGTATCTATATGATAATAAAGACGGCCGTCCTCCTCCTCGGCCGCCTCCGCCGCCGATCGATTTCTTCGCGTCGCGCAGACCGTCTCTATATAGAGACGGCGCGCGCGTTACCGAACGAACGTTCTCGTTCCGCCATTTTGTCGGGACCGATCATCGCACCAGACGGCGGCCGCGGCTAATACGCCACAGTGCCGCCGGGGTGGCGGTGCACCGAGGGGGTATCATAAAACAGTTCAGCGACCTTTCGTTTCGACGAGCTTCGTCCGTTTCGTTTTTCACGCGAAACACGGTGCGTTTCAATTTCGTTCGCGGCGCGTGTTTATTAATAATCCGACCAGCGGGGACGTTCGCCAGTTCGCGCGCGCACCCCGTCGGTATTTGGCGACCGTCGACCATTTTCATTCGGTTTTGCCGTTCGTTTTGCGGGGTACAAATGCGCGTTATTCGCGCGCGGCCTTCCAGACGGTCTAACAATAACGCGGCTCGAGGTCGCCAGGCTATATTTAAGTTTATCTCGGAAAACACGCCCGTCGCGTATACGCGGAACCATCGCCGATGGCGTAGTATCGATTGCGTTTCCGTCTACGAAAATTCCTCGAACCGAACGCCTCCCCCCCCTCCCCCGAAATTCCCAACTACGCCGTACGGATTGGTGTCCGAACGTCGTACGACCGTTGTTGTTGCGTGTACGTTTCGGATTAATATATACGCGCGTGTGGTGTACACTCCGTAGTGCATCTTTATTTTGGCCGACGCGTCATAACGAAATACTGGCACACAGCGAGAGCGTACATTTTGTGTATATATATATACACACACACACACAACGCGTCCGCGCGATCGATATTGCAGTTTGTAGGGCTTTCTGTTGGCACTAGTGACCCATATACACTCCCGGCTCCTCCTTACTTCCCCGTCGTCCGTGAAATTCCACTACTTCCCCCCCACATCATCAACCCCCTCCCCTCCCCACCCGGCCCGTTAAGTGCACCGTGCCCGACCTCGGCGACGCGTACGGTTGTATATAATACCGTACGACGACGTACGCGCGCGCGGTTTTAATAAAAACGCGCTCTAGTCGTCTTTTGGCCATGTGATTCGACCGAAACGCGCGTCCAGCTAAAAATAAAATATATACATGTTCGCCTCGGAAGGTGAAATCAATATAGACTCTCCTACGACCCTGAACAGACAACAACAACAACGCAGTACAGGTCCCGTTTCTGTCGTCCCTCCGTTTCGCCCGTTCGTCGGATTTCCCGATATATATATATATATATATATATATAACGTCGTTTCACGCTCGCGTCCCTTTCTGTCCGCTCAGGAAACGCCACCGATGGAATCCGATTTGCCGTTCGATTTCAATTCGATCAAAGAGGAGGAGTTCGACAAGTTCGTCGATTACATCGTGCTCGACCAACCGCCCGACCCGAACAACCCGAACCGGGCCGAGAGCTCGTTGCCCAGGAACCTGAAGTTGAAGAAAATCGGGAAGAAGGTACGTAACGGCCCGTCGCGGTACTATAATACCGACGTAATAATGTCGCGCGTTCGCAGACGACCGGCGTGAAGAGCGCCATATACATTCCGTTGGGCACGAGGTTCGGCCCGTTGGTGGGCGAAGTGTGCGTCAAGGAGCACGCGCCGAACGGGAAGAGGAAATATTTCTGGAGGGTGAGTAGTAATTTCGGCGACGCGCTAGTTCGTAAACGCTTTTCGTAACGCTTTTCAAACCAGTGCAACGACAATAATAATAACGACGACGTATATATTGTATATTATCGGGTTTAATGATGTTGTCTATCTTATCTACAACTCTGTCCGTACTTTTTTTATTAGGTCCAGCTCATGCTAGGCCAAGATAATTTCTGGCGGAAAATGCGCCAACAGGTAAATCCGCTTCGGCTACTTAAAAACCACTTATTCTATTACGGCTACGTATATATATATATATTTTTATATATTATAATACCGCTGCACCATTTTTGTTTCGCTTTTCCATCTCTTCCGTTTTAACGTGACGACGCCCGTGTACACCGTTACAGATTTACAAAGAGAACAAACCGTTTTACTACATCAACACGTACGACGAAACGAAATCCAATTGGATGCGGTACGTGAGCGCTCCGTATTCGCCCCAGTCACAGAATTTGATCGCGTGTCAATGCGGGGTAAGCGACGCGACCGTATTAACAGCGGCGGCGGGAGGGGAGGGGGGTTCGCTTTTAAAAAAAAATAAAATACGACGAATTGTCGTCGGGAACTTCGCGAAAACGGTAACGGTTCGCTAATCGGTTGTTTTTTGTTTGTTTCTCGTCCGTAGACCGACATATTTTTCTACACGATACGACCGATTTACCCGAACGAAGAACTACTCGTCTGGTATTGTCGCGAGTTCGCCGAGCGGCTCAACTACCCGTCGAGCGTCGAACAGATGATACAACGGATGCAAGGAAGTAAGTGAACGTACTCAATTCGTCGAACGTTGTTCCGTCCGGCGTCGCGAGTATTTTTTTTTTTTTTTACACGCCCACGCGTATACGATTTGCCTATCCGGTACGCCGCGCGTTTATACGTCGCCGGTGAATCAGTAGGAGGCCCCCGGGCGCCGTTTCAACGAACCCAATTTATTGGTGACTCCCGTACCGAAAACGCGTCGCCGGGTGTGCGCGTCCCACGCGTTCGTATTATTAACCGCGACCACGTCGTCTATAGAAATGCAAACGTCGCCGGCGTTGCCCACGTTGGCCGACGGCGCGGACACGGTGTCGTCGTCGTCGACGCCGCCGACGCCGCCGCCGCAGCCAGACGACGGCGGGACTGTGGCGCTGAAGACGGGTGGTGGTGGTGGTAACCGGGTACACTGGCAGGACGACGACATCCGGAACGAGTTCGACAAAGCGATGACCAACAATGCGACGTCCATGCGCCGGGTGCTGATCAGCCCCATCAAGGAGTACGGGGCGGACAACGGGACCGCGGACGTGCTGCGGTTGGACGCCACCAGGCCCGTGGACGACGAGGGCAAAGCGACGTTGGGCTACGCTCAGTCCAATTCGGTGCGGTCGGACGAGGGGTACCACAGCCATACGTACCACGACGACGCGCCAACGCCGCCCGAACATCTGTCCGACTCCGACGACAGTTCCAATTGCATTTTGGACTACAGGTGAGCGAACCGTAGTAAATTGACGAAACGGTACTTACGGGGGTTTTTCGTTTCAGTAAAAAATCGAAAACGCCGAAACCGGACGAGGAATCGATCGAAGTGGAAACCAACGAGTTCCTCAAGGTGAAGATAAAATTGCGCAAAGCGTCCCAATACCGAAAGGACACGGAGTTGCAGCAACCGTCGCAAAAGGAGCAGACGCCGCCGCCGCCACCGCCGCCACCACCACCGGCACCACAGCCGGCGTTACAATCGGCGCCGCCGCAACCGGTGGTGGACGAACCACAGTCGGCCACTGCCGTGATCGTTGTCCGGACGCCACCGTCGCCCAAGAGGTACGCCGAGCCGTCGTCGTCGAGCGGCGGCGGGCCGTCCGACTGTTGTTCCGCGCACGAAACGAAGAAATTGAAACTGGAACCGGCGATGACGTTGCCGCCGTTGGCTCCGCCACCGCCACCGCCACCGCCGCCGCCACCACCGTCGTCGTCCGCCACGGTCATCTATCAGTATCCGGTTAGGGAACAAAAGTCTTTGCTGGAGAACCTGTTGCTGCAGAACAAAGGCCCGTCGGAACGGCCGTCGTCCGGGGCGCGTCCCTGTTCGACCGTCGCGGCCGTCACGTCGGCTGTCCCCGGTGTCGAACAACCGTACTTGGCGCCACGTTACGTCGGCGCGTCCGTCAGCCCGGACTCGTCCACGTGCAAAGCGCCGTCGTCGCCGCAACCATTGCCGCTGTCGTCTTCGTCCCTACCGGCGCACCAACTGTTGCACCAGATGCACCGGAGTCCGCCGCCGGCCGTACTCGTGTATCCGACACCAGCCGGTGGCCAACAGATTCAGTACGTACCGTCGTACCACCACCATCATCACCATCACCACCACCAACAGCACCAAACGCCGCAGTCGGCGCACGTGTTCCCGCCGCCGGCGAACGGCGGCTACCCGTGCCACTATCCGGGCGGTAACGCGCACCCGGCCGAGTCTGGTGCCGGGAGTCCGCCGGCGGGCCCGATGTCGCCGGACGACGTGTCGCCGTGCGGCAGTCCAGGGAGCACGAGCAACTCGCGCGGTTACCGGTCCCTGCCGTATCCGATCAGCAAGAAGAACGGCAAGATGCACTACGAGTGCAACGTGTGCCGCAAAACGTTCGGGCAGCTGTCCAACCTGAAGGTGCACCTGCGCACCCATTCCGGCGAAAGACCGTTCAAGTGCAAGACGTGCGGCAAGAGTTTCACGCAACTGGCCCATCTGCAGAAGCACAACTACGTGCACACTGGTAAGGGAGGGTGGTCCGCGTTCGTCTAGCGTTTTTTTTTTTTCCGGGGGACGTTCCGCGTTTTATTTAATAAACTAATACGGGGCTTTCCGGGGTCGTAGGCGAACGGCCGCACGAGTGCGACGTGTGCCAGAAACGGTTCAGCTCCACGTCGAACCTGAAGACCCACTCGAGGCTGCACACGGGCGACAAGCCGTTCGTGTGCGAGATATGCTCGTCCACGTTCACGCAACTGGTCCACCTGAAATTGCACAAGCGCATCCACACGAACGAACGACCGTTTACGTGCCACTGTTGCCAGAAATCGTACATCAGCGCCAGCGGATTGAGGTGAGTACGGCCCGCGACGGTATTTCAAACAATTCCTCTCCCCATTATCCCAACGCAAATCGTGGTCGACCGAGTTTCCGTCCCGTCCCGTCGTCGCCCGAATGAAAACATTTATTGTCCGGCCCGTTTAGGACCCACTGGAAGACCACGTCGTGCAGGCCACCGTATCCGGGCGGCAAGGACGACGGCTCGGCCGAGCAACGGGCCAGCCCCGACTATCAAGCGTCGTACCACCACAACGGTTACGCGAACGGCGGCGGTACAATGGCGGAACCGACGGACGACGCGAATCCGCCGGCCATATACAGTGCCGACGGTGACAAACACGTCAACAACAATAACAACAGCAGCACGACGGACGATGACGACGACGTCGTGTACGGTCATTTGCGATCGCATCACCATCATCATCATCATCATCATCTTCATCATCATCAACCGACGATGACGGCCGTCGTGCAACCGCCGGAAGAGATCCAACGGCCGTCGGTCATCGAACAGCGGCACTTTATCGAGTGCACGTAATCGAGCGGGGGGGGGGGGGTTTGCGAAAGGCGGAAAATCTCGCGTTCGAAGGA
>JAIPRN010001338.1:0-18959 GCA_025469175.1 Geopemphigus sp. TES_GeoC_2020 | reverse complement strand
CGGCGTTCGAATTTTTTTCTTTTTTTTTTTTTGTCTTTTAGCGGTCGGCAAATAGACTTAGCGAAACGTACTGATTGTTAATTTTGTATAGACGTTTAGTTTTGTACTTTTAAAAACAGATATTATTAAAAATGTTCCTAATTTTGTTTCGAGTTTTTTCTATTTACGCGTATAGACTACGATTGTAAAAACAAGTTATAAATATATACAAATACTTATATTAATGTACGCGTACATACATACATAATACATACATGCATACATACATAAAATATATATATATTACATATTATTAATTGGATAAAAATTAATACTATCTAGTTATATATTATAATTATAACGTGTTGTATTCGAACGAAGTTTTGTTGATCTCAGTTATGTTTTGTAGATAGCGCGATCGTATTTCGAATATCGGGAATAGGTAAATTTCGGTTGTAATATTATTTTATTTGTGATTCGATATAACGAGGGCACTAGCGTTTCGAGGTTATATTTGTTGTTTTTTTTTCGTTTTAGTTTCGCAATAAAAAAAAAAAATACGTACATAAATCACAGTTAAAAATAATATTATTACGCCTATTTATAACATTATTATATATATCTACATATATATATATATACACACACAATTATACATTAAATCGTAATTTTGTAATATTATATGGAACGTGAACCGTTATTTGACCTTTTATTGTAAATAAACAAGGAGCGATACACACGAACGACGGAAACGGCGGTCGTTTCACGGGGCGTCACCCGAACCGAGTGGTTGTTGCTCGACCGTCCCGAAAAGTGGTGTCTCCGTTCACTCGGCGGTGTTGAGCTCACCGAACTGGCGGCAATTGGTCCGGTACGATTCGAAAACCCAATCCCGTTTCGAAAGCGCTAGGGGGCCGGTTTTCGTACCGGTTCGGCAAAGACCGGGCCCGATCGAATCCAGCCGGGGAACGAAAAAAAACGCGCACGGAACGGCGCTGATCGCTGTGTCGTTCCCGTTGCGGCGCGCTGATCGTCGAGGGCGAAGTCTCCCGAAAGCGGAGGGCCGACCGGGCGACCAAACGTCGAAAATAATTGTCGGCGACGTGGCCGATTACGAACGCGCTCCAGTTCGGATTTGAAACGGGCGAATAATAGACGAACGTCGTATAAGCGTTTCCAATTCCACGAACGTTAGTTACGTAGGGAAACGTTACGTAAACTATCAAACGCGACGATAAACGAACGGGCCCGCCCACTTTCGTTCCAATTCTCGAGAGCGCGTTCGTTATTTCGCGCGCACGTAACGCGAACATATCGTGCGTCGTTCGAAAAATTCGCCGTCGATCGACCGGTAATACGGACGTCGTTCGTAAATAGTGACGACGAATTTTCTCGGCCGGCGAAACGGAATTTCACTTTGACGAAACGCGACCGGACTTTCCCTCGGCCCTCCCCCCCCCAAATCGCCACCGAAGGCGGTAACTCTCGGACGAAAAACCCTTCGGACTTGTTCCGCGTCCGAGAGCCGCCTAAACGAACGTCGGCTATACGTACCACGTTCCCGCGGACCGGACAAACACGATATTATTTAGCGCGTCCGCCATAGCTAAGGTGGACGAAAAACGGAGTTACGCCATTTTCGTCGGCCCTATACGGTCCCGGCGTTCGTCACACATAGCGGTGTCATTTTTGGTACGGCGTGTGGAATCGTACCGGTTCGGCCGAAACGATTGACGCCGTTAAACGATCCAACAACGAACGTCTATCTACCTATTAAACAGTCGTCGTTCGTAACCGAACGTGCCCGCGTAGGTAGTACTGGCCCGGAGGGACGATATTCTCGGTACGTGCGAAACGTGTCGATTATTTTACCCCGTCCGTTTGTCGCCCCGCAATTTCTTTGGCCATTATTATTTGGGTACCGTGACGGTGAACAAACGAACGGGTGGAGGATATTTCGTCGGCCCGACTATTGGCGAAAAGCGAAAACCCGTTGGCGATTTATCGGACCGATTTAGTCGCGAACGTTATGGACGTCCGTTTTACGGGAATACCGATCAACAACAACGGCCAGAGGGTGTCCCGGGACCGGGCGATCGACATATTTCTCTTGGAACGCGGAAATCACGCGCGTGGAAGGGGCGTGTACGGTGCTCAGGTCGCTCGGTTTCGGTGCCACCCTACAATTACGCGCCGCCGATCCGGCCCCTGTACTTTCTAATATCGAGCGTTCGTCTCCGACCGTCTTACGGCGGCGAAAAGTGGGAAATAAAAGTCGTGCGCCGTCGCTATTGCGGAGTTACGTGCCCGACCGACCGGCCGGCGTCGCGCGCATTATATAAACCGACCGGACCCGTCGCCGGCGGACCATTCACTTCCCGACCCGTACGCACGGAGTGTCGCGCGCGCACGTATTTATTCGGTACCAGCCGCGGCAAACGTCGCCGAATAAATCGTACGCAACAGGTTCGCGTCGCGCCCTCCGCATCCGATCGAAAATGATCGCGCAGGTGAGTGAAAGGGCCGTTTATTCATTCCGATCGGTTTTTTTAAATAAACACGCGCCCGCAGTGTCTTCTAGCGACGATCGTCGCGGCGGTGGCCATGTCGGTGCCGATTACCCAGGAGGAGTACGCCAGGTACATATCGCAACAGCAAATCCAGCGGCTGCAAGAGGACAAACAACCGGACAAGAACGGCCAACTGGTCCGGCGTCCGTTACTCGTACAAGTTGTGTCCACCGGCGGCGCCCGTCAAACGTACCAGCCGCAACCGGCCGGCTACCAGCCGCAACCGGCCGGCTACCAGCCGCAATCGGTCGCTTACCAGCCGCTGCCCGCTTACGCGCCACAGGCTTACCAACAAACGGACGATTATCAGCAGCCCGAACAACCGTACCAGACTCCGGTCAGGGTTCAAGCGCCGCGTCCAAAGGCCTCGCCCAAGCCCAAGGCTTCCAACAGACCGGAAAAACCGGAGGACGAAGAGAACGACAACGACGTAAGTGCCCGTTTGTTTTCCTCGTTACCGATCGAGAACACCCATGCCCCCCACCACCCGCGGGACCTGAACGAACTGTTCGGAACCAGTCCACGAACTTTACGCATTTTTCGCGCTGAAAACAGCGCCGTAACGTTCGATAACGATTGCGAAACGTGATCTAGCCGCGGTACGTGAAACGGAAGACGTTTATAAATATCGGCGGACCCGCGCGGTTTTAAAACTACACTCGTATTCGATTTGGGGAACGACCGTTTTCGTAAACGAAAAACAATCTAAACGTGCCCGCCGTTGTTTTCACAACGGTCTAACGACGCGAAATTCGCGATTTTTAAAAATATTTAAAAAAAAAAACCGTACGAACGTTTTCGAGAGTCGCACGGGCCGTGTGTAGGGTTCGGCTTTTCGGTGCACCGTACGAGATCGGCGGGACGAATATATATCAGTGGACACGATGCCGAAATGGGGTGGTCGTTCGACGCGTTGTTAGGCGGTGTAACGTCGTGCCGGCTAGCTTGGCGCCAACCGACGGGCCACGTCGTGCACACGATATGGAACCCTCCCCCCCTCACGGCCGTCGTTGTCGGCGCGTACTTAACGCGATATTAGAAAGCGGCCGCAACGACGGCCGGTGGCGGGCGATTACGAAACGTTATAATGGCCGGGGGTTCGTGCGCGCGTTTACGTGAACGGCACGAGGTACTTTTCGTACGAACGTGATATGGGGAGACGCGTAATATCGTTATGTCGTCGCGAGGAAATTTCGATTATTACCGGACGGGCCCCGGTCGTCACGACTTAACCCGACCGTGTCGCGGTTGCGCAACGAACCGTACGCGCGTGTTAGGAAATAACGGCCCGTGGAGCTCGCGACGGTCGCTGAAACGATCGGCGGCCGTACGCGCGAAGGAAGAAGAAGACGTTCACTTTTGCGTTTCGCAACCGGCGGAATCGTCGTAACGGCCGACACGCGCGCGTACCGGCCACGGAGCGAACGTTATGAACGCGTTCGACTTCCTAACCAGCCGACAAACCCGAACGACGAACCGGCGCTAGTCAAATAACCAACCGGGCCCGCGGTTTTCCAATTTCGCCGGCGCGGCCGTCGTATCGAATTTTCGTCTCGAATACAAACGCTTTACGACGGAAAACCAACCCGAACGAAACGTATCGACGGGAATATTAAATTATAAACAAATCGGACGTTTTACGAACCCGTTGACACGGCAGTTTTCGCTTTGGTTCGTTTAATCTGGAAAAATACGGAAAATCTATCCCGCGACGGGACTTTCCCCCATTAATATCCGCGTTACTTTGTTTTCGTTTTTAAGAAATTTCGACCACCGTTACCGTTGTATCACGTAATCAGGTTACCGGGAAATTCCGAAACGATACCGAAATATCGGAGGCTCCTCGGGTCGATACGCTATTACGATCCGTTTAGCGCGCGCCCATTTCGAGTATACGCCTAATCCGTTATTGCCTTTCCGAAACCGATTTAGACTCGGGTTTTTACACCTTAATCAGAATTTTACATCGCGTAATTCACCGAACGAATTAGGCCCATCGCGCGCCAAAAGAGCAAAACTGCTTTAAACAATGTTAGTCAGCCTAATACAGTTTTGTTAAAAATAAAACATAGGGAATTACGTTGCATACGCGCATTGATAAGACAAAAACAAAACGAAAACATTTTTGCTTTAACGCCATCAGTCATGACTAATACTGTGTGAAGTGTTTACATTTTTCTTTAGTCATAATTAGACAACGAATGTTCTTTTCGTTGTGCCTCGTGCGTTTATTTGTATAAAAATTAGTTTGTAATAAAAAACTATAATATAATTGTATTATTATATTATATTAGAGTATAATATATACGATGGCTTGTGATGGCGAAATTTTAGTATCTTTGATAGAAAAAAGGCCATTAATTTACGACTTTAAACATAAAGACCACAGTAATAGGACAGTCCAAGACAAATTGAGGGAGGAAATCAGTAAGGAAATGGATGTCAGATACAATAACGTTGTGAATGATACGTTTTTGGTTTGACGGATGTACCCTTACCTTTTTTTTTTGTTCTTCTAAAGTGTGTAGAGTGTACCACATACAAATAGCAATCTCTTCGCCAGATGAAATGTTTGCAACTAAAAATCGACTAAATATTGTTTGTTTAGTCTTGTCTTGACTAGTATGCGCATATAGCAAACCAATTGACTAAAACAAAAATGACTAACAGAGTTTCGCTATTTTGGTGTGCGATGGGCCTTATTCACCCGTCCGAAACGGTACCGATCGTATTCTGATGTGTACGGTGTTCCATAATTTTACTCGTTCCCGGAGCCCCCCCCAACCCCACCGAGTCGAAATCGGAAACTCACTGTACTTGAATCGTACCCATTCGGAACGTCTAACCTGGTGGTTGTTCACGAACTTGCAGCCGAACGCTCAATATCAGTTTTCGTTCGACATCAGCGACGACGAGTCGACGAACTACCACAACCGCAAGGAGCAAAGAGACGGCGAAAAGATTTCCGGCAGCTACAGCGTCGTGGACTCCGACGGATTTATCCGCACGGTCACGTACACCGCCGATCCCCAAGAGGTACGGTATTGTTACAGTAGCGTATCTACGTTTTTTTACACGAAATACGTCTCGGAAAGGGTTCGACGCACCAATCGACTCGGCTATAATTCGTTCGGCCGGCGACGTATACTCGCGGCCACTATCGTCTCGTGGTTTCCGACGATCTTGTTTCTCGAACCCGTTTGTCCGGAAACGTTCACTTCTTACGTAACGGATATATCGCGTAACGTTTACACAATGTGTACGAAACTATTCGAAACGGTAAACGAAACGTTTTCGGCGGGGACCTTTTCGATACGATCGCGCGAGTGTCGTACCTACGACATCGTCGGTATCCGTACGTATTGAATGCGCGCGTCCGCCCGTCGTTCCGTTTCGAAGGCTAAAACGGACGGTTTTTGTTTGTCGCGCGCAGGGATTCAAAGCCGAGGTTAGCCGAGAACCGACTAACATTCAAGTGAAGATTCCCACGCCGGCCCCGCAACCGGCCGCTCCGGCACCACAGTACCGGTTGGCGGAAAGGAAACCTCAACCGCAGTACATCGCGGTCCAAGTACGTGACAAAAACAACGATAAATATTTCGTGCGTTTATATTCTCCTCTCTCGACTTTTACTCATTCTCTACGATAAATATACACATATATTTAAGAAGACATTAGAACAAAAAACGAACAACGTTTCGCGCGCGTTGACGCGCGTAAGAGATCGTCGCGTTCCGATTAACGTTACAATTAACGGACCCGTTGATCACTTTAGGCGGCCGAATCGGAATCCGCGGCGCAACCAGCGGAACAACCGATTTCCGGTTACTATCGCGCGGTGCCGCAACAGGTCAAGGCCGTGGCGCCCATTCACAGATTCGCCGTCAGTACCAGACCGCAACAGGCCGCCGGCGGCGGTGGCAAACTAGCCAGCTACGCGCCGACCAACTCGCCACTTCTGTACCAGGCGTACCAACAACAGTGATGGGTGCCGGCCGCCTAAACGCGGAACACTCGCGCCTCCGCGTCCCAGCCGCAGTCGGCCATCAGCCCTTCCTGGCCACCGTCCATGTCCAGCCCGTAAACGTAGTCCGTGTGGTTGCGCAGGCTCAACCGCGGTTCCGTCGACGATTCGCCGTAATCCCATATCCTGCGCGACAATACGCACAATTATTATCGTCGTTCACGAAACGGCCGATACAGAGCGTTTGGCTCGTAAAATTTTTATTTTCTAAATACACGTTTTCGCCTTAAAACCGGTTTTTCTTTTTTTACTTTTTTCCCGACTAAAACGAAATCATCAACAAAGCCGACATATTATCATTTACTTGGTGGTGAAATCGTACGACGCCGATGCCAACGTGGACCAATGGTGGGGCGAACACTGCACACGTTTCACCGCGTCCTGGCAACCCTGCGACACGTCGATAATTAACGAGACGGATAGAGTTAGACGTACGGACGACGTTAGACGGAAAGACGAAGGTATCGGTAGGAGAGCTTGTGTAGAACGCCGAGAGAAACGTGACGTTTCGGATTTCGTTGACGACGAAGGAAATGTAGGCGGGGAAAATCGAAAAAGGTTTGCGGTAGGCGAGTTAGAGGGATTAGAAGGGACGTCGGCAGGTTCGAACAGATATGGAAGGGGCGAAGGAGAACGTTAGCCGATAACGTAACGGTGAGCCGCGCGAATGATAATACCCACTTCGAGCTGAAACACGGGCGTCCACAGTTTCCGTATATCCCATATCCTGATCAGCCCTTCGGATCCGCCGGTGGCCAACACGAACGGCTGGAATCGGTTCCACGAACAGCTCAACGCTTCGGCCTGGTGCGCGTTCACCTTGGCGCCCGGCCGCAACGGCGACGAACAGTCCCAAACGTTCAACATCCCGTCGCCTGTACAAACGTTTCGATGACGCGACAAAATATACCGACTGGAAACGTTACGCCGGACGGTAATCCCTTTCCGCACCCGTCCACCGCGGTGTACTCTCTCGTCGACCACTAATCCTCGGGGCGACCTCTGGCCGGTAATTCGGTCGGTTCGAACGCGATAACCGTGAACCGGACGGGTGTCGTACCGGAACGTGGGGATCGCCCCCCCCACCACCACCACCACCACACCGACCCAACTCGACGACGCGTGACCGAAACGATTTATACGCACGCCGGTACCGTACCTGAAACGGAGGCGAAACACGAGGACAAGAACGGCGACCATTTGGCTTCGTAGACGAGTCTGTCGTGTCCCCTGTACGTGGTCAGCGAACAATACTTGTTGGGATCCCACTGTAAGGCGACAACGCGTGTGGTTAAACATACGCCGGGAACGTCGCCCGTGAATCGACACCTACGTACCAGTTTCACCGAACAATCCCACGACGCGGATATGATGAAATCGTCGATGGCGTTTTGGCACCAGTCCACGCCGCACACTTCTTTTTCGTGTTCACCGAACGTCCTCACGGGTTTCTATACGTAACAAACACGCGTACAACACAATCGTATTTTCGTTTATTCGCCCGCGTAGTTCGTTCGTTACTTGCGGAAACTTGTAGTTCCACATCTGCACGGTACCGTCCCCGCCGCCGGTGACCAACACGCTGTCCGCGGACCGGCTCCAGACCACGTCGAACAACCCGTCCACCCAGTGCATCTCGCGCACGGCGGTCGCCGTGCGTTTCTCGCCGTCGTACGACACCAAAAACAGCGTGCCGCCGCCTTTGAACCCGTAATATTGCGACGTGGCGATGGCCAACAGTCCCGATCGGTTCGGCGAGAATTTCAGCGCGTAACCGTGCCGGTTTTCCGTTTTGAACGCCGCCATCGGCGAACCTGGCGGACGGGGCGATCTGAAAAACCAACGGGCTGTTGTTGTTGTTGTTGTTGTCGCGCGAGCACTTCGGTTCAACGGGTGGTATGTTGATAAACGGCCGACCGCGGTAACGGTTACTGGTTCGGTTAGGTATCAATTACGATCACGGCGACCCCGGTGAACGTACCGCGCGACATCCGATCGTACGCGCGTGTACGGGAAACAACGCGAACGAAATCGAAAACCGTAACGTCCAGTCGAGTTTTCGAAAACCCTTCGACGTGCCGAACGTGTTTCGATGTTAATTTTCGAATAATCTCGTTGGCTTACGCTCCACGAAATTCACCTAACCGTCTCGTGATTGTTTATCGCGTAGGGTATTTAACCGACGTCGTCTTACGTAAATTGTCCGACTCGACGGTAATCGAAATTTGACGACGGTAATAAAACATTTCGGATAATACGTTAACCGCTAGTCCGTAATTCGTACTTACGTACGCGTAAGAACGAAATGACGAAATTTCTAACGAATATGTCGGAACGACGAATAATGACCGTATTAATTACGTGATTAGCGACAACCGTCACTAGTGTCGAGAATAAAACGGAATTTCGAATAAACGTTTTCTATTCTGCTCGTATCAATCGGTACACATATTCTATCCCAGCGTTCTGTTTGTTACTATCGATCGACCCTACGTACCGAACGTAAAATCGAATTAGTCGAACGACTTTTTCAAAAAGTCTCTAATCGTATACGTTATGACACGTGCGTATTATATTGTAACACGTTCGGTCGTATTTTGGCTATCGTTTTAGAGTTCAACTACCATATGGTATACATATGTGTGAGCGTCGTCGTTTATATATTTTCGAACGAAAAACGTCGGTGGAATTTTCAGTTTCGACGAAATTACAATTTTTGATCTACGTAAACGAAAATGACAAAAACGTCCGTACGCTAACGCGATGTATTATACCTTGGGGGGGGGAGGAGGAGGCCAAAGAAAACGAACGGATAAAAACGGTCGTTTTTCAAAATTGAATCGCGCGCGTTACGTTTTCGTACGATGCATTGTATTCGCTTACTGATCGTAACGATTCCTCCGCGACTTTTAACTTTTGACACGTCCCTAACGAATTTCGTTCGACCGAATCGTTTAATTTATTCCGGCCGCGTGTATTCGCTTAATAATTGCTCTCCAATCTGGTTAAGATTATTAAATTATTTATGACAGCTAGACACAAAACTACGGCTTCATAACCTAAATAGTTCGGAATATTTTATTAACGATCAATTTTCTTTAAAACGGCGACGGGTTTACCGAACCGGTCGTTTCGTCGCGTTTTCGGAATCGCGATTCCGGCGATTTGCGTCCGTTTCCGGCGCGCGTTAATTTCCGCCAAAACGCCGCGATCGGTCCGATTCGAGCCCCGCTCACTCCCGCTGGTAAATTCGAATAAATCAAAACGTACGGGCTATTTACGTACCGCGTTTTCGTAAAGACAAAAACGATTCGCTTCGGTCCGGTAAACTCGTGTAAAGTAGTTTAAAAAGGCTTCTTGAATAGGATAAGAAATTGAGGGTTTTTAGAAAAACTTTAGGCGTTTGGAATTTTTAACGAAGACATTTCGCCGGGACAAAATACAAACGAACTTCCAGGACTTCATTTAATCCAATTACCCGGCGACGATATAATTGTAAAAAGGAAACCCTACGCGGAAGTTTAGGTACAATCGATCAACTGTTTAGTCCGACACTAGAAGGGTCACACATTCAACCATCAGATCCTCGATTCGTGCGTTTTGTATTTTGTCGAACATATAAATTATGATACCGTTATTGTTCGTCTATTTTATAGCGACGCTAAAAGTTTTCAAAAAATCTACGCCCAATGGTAATTACCGCCGCGTAAATCGTACGATTCATGGTAATCACGCCGGCCGTGTTCTAGGTAAAGTCACAGTTTACGTCAGCAAGCGAGATTTCATCGATCATTTGGACAGCGTGGATCCGATCGACGGGGTGGTGGTGGTCGAGAATGATTATCTGCAAGGGCGTAAAGTTTTCGGGACGGTACGGTGACGGTGCCCGTGTCGTGGGAACCGACCGTCGTTGTTTTACGCGCGACCGTTTTGTAGGTGTCCACCACGTACAGGTACGGTCGGGACGAGGACGAAGTGATGGGCGTGAAATTCAGCAAAGAAATGATATTGGCCAGCAGTCAGATCGTGCCGCCGGTTAGGGAGCCGACCGAACTGAGCGCCGTTCAACGGAAACTGGTGAAGAAATTCGGCAAAACCAACGCGTTCCCGTTCGTGTTCAACTTCCCGCCCAACTCGCCGTCGTCGGTGACGTTACAGCCGGGCGACGACGACAGCGGCAAACCGCTGGGCGTCGAGTACAACATCCGGACATACGTGTCGGACCGGGAGGAGGACAAAGGGAATCAAAGGTCGTCCATCGTGCTGGCCATTAAGAAGGTGAGTGCGGGGCGGTCAGAGTTGGTCGCCGGTGGAACGAACTATTATTATTATTATTGTTGTCGTTTGCCGGTCGCAGTTACAATACGCTCCGTCCACGAGGGGCCAACGATTGCCGAGCTCGTTGATTAGCAAAGGCTTCACGTTTTCCCACGGCAAAATCAGCCTGGAGGTGACGCTGGACAGAGAGTTGTATTATCACGGGGAAAAGGTGGTGACCACGGTCGTCGTCAGTAACAGCTCGAGGAAGTCCGTGAAAAACATCAAGGTACGTGTTATATTACCGGGCGAAAGCGCGGGGACGACTAAAACCGTACGTCGTATACGGGAATCGTATTTCCGAAACGTACGTATAATACATGTACGGGATTATCGATCGTATCGGAACGGCCGCGCGCGCGTGTATACGTCACGATTAATTCTAGGTGTACGTGGTGCAACACACCGAGATCACGATGGTGAACGCGCAATTCTCCAAGTTCGTCGCCAGTTTGGAAACGCGGGAGGGTTGTCCGATCACGCCGGGGGCCGCGTTCACTAAACAATTTTACTTGGTCCCGTTGGCGTCCAGCAACAAGGACAGGAGAGGCATCGCGCTCGACGGGCGGCTAAAGGTTATAGGAGACCCCCGCCCGGTGACCGTTTTTACCAATATCCCGTCCGCGGTTTTCAGGACGACGACGTGAATTTGGCGTCGTCCACGTTGGTAGCCGAGGGCAGGGGTCCCAGCGACCAGACCGGTATCGTCATCTCGTATTCCGTCCGGGTGAAGTTGAACTGCGGCACGCTGGGCGGCGAGCTCGTCACGGACGTACCGTTCAAGCTGATGCACCCGAACCCGGGTAAATAATTACGATAACGATAAACGACGGCGGCCGAATAACGATATCGTTTGCCCGGCAGCGTCGGACGATTCGACCGCGCTGTCCAAGCAACAGCAGCAAAAGGGCGCGCTGAAGAAAACGAAGAGCTCGGACCGGATGAAGTACCAGAAGAGTTTCGGGGACGACGACGAGGACAACATCGTGTTCGAGGACTTCGCGCGACTCAGGCTGGCCGACGAATGAAAAACAAATCGACGAGTGATTGTGGGAGGGGGGGGGGCCGTAAACGTCGCTCCTCCGCCTACGCTCCGCGTAACTCGCATCGGTAGGATCGCGTAAACCAACGGGACACGTTTTCATACACACGACATTGTAAACCGTATTATTATTTCTATTATCGCCAGATTATTATCGCAATAAATCTTACACACCGGCCGTCTTCTACGCGAATCGTTGTCGATATTGTGGCCCGTCGGGCCAATTGTTTTCCAATATCCCACCCTGCGTAACGCAATAACCCGAAATACCGGATTCGATTCCCAGACAGGGACCCTCCGCCTTGGGCGGCGGTGTCCGGAAAAACGTCATCGGCAATAACCATTGGCACCGCGGAACCGGAATGTTCGGGTACGGGTTCGATTTCCGTTTTTCACACCTTTGACCCCTTCTCGGGTTATTCACGGACACGGATCCAGTTGCCCGGCGTCAGATCCTTTTAATTCGAATTACGCGCCGCCGCCCGATACGCGAGAGGTGGCCCCCGCCCGTCCAACTCGTTTCCGCCGGTACGTTTGAACGATACGCTAGTTTCCGCGTACCGGTCGGCCGGACAATTGTCCGAGACGTGAACGTTAGCGATCCCGTTCGCCGCACACGACGAAATGAAAACGCGAACGAATCGGTCGCCCGATCGAATTTGTCGGCGCGTATTGCGAGTAAACGATTTTCGTAGGAACGGCGGCGAGTAGTAATTATCCGTATTATATTGGCCGATATACCAAAATGGGCAATAATAACGAGCCGTTCTAAACGAATCTGAGCGATTCGAACCGTGACGCGTACTTAGACACGTGTCTCTTTAGGAAAAATCGGCAAGTATTTATTCGCCGCGCGGAGTTCGTACGGATTACGAAAAAAATTCGTACGACCGACGGACGTTAATACACGGGACGCGTACGCGTTTCGGAAATCGTTAAAACGTCGAACAATCACTGGACGAACGTGTCGCCGTCGGTGCGCGCGTAATTTTCGTGAGCGGTAATATTTCGCGCGTACACGGGCCGTGTCAGCGTTGGCCGAGTAATCATTCGCATTTATCGCCGGGCTAAATCGCTAGAATATAAAACGTACTTACTTCGGGCGGTAGATGTTCGAGTGCACCGCTACGGCTGCCGTACGGAACTAAACGATATCCGCGCGAAGGTGTGGTCTCCAACGAAATCTTCGTAAATCCCCTCCCCCCGTTATAAAAAAGGGTTACAACGGTAGTACCGCGTTGACCCAATGACCAAACGGCTGTTTCGGGTCCCCGGCAAGGGAATATGTACCCCCACCACCACCACCATCCCCCAAACCGGCGCTCGCGTAATTCACGCTCGCGGGCATTTTTATAATTACGATTTACCGTTGTAGCGCGCAAACCCATCAATCAACCACGAAAACGGTCGGCCACGATGTTTGTACAGCCGAACATGTCTTTTGTGTTTCTGATATTCGCCGTGTGACGCGATTAGTTTAACGAGCGGAGGAAATTCCCACAGACCGACCGCTTATTTTCGTAAAAATATTATAAAAAATGTCCGTCGACGACGAATTCGTAGAATCCGCGAACGTCGTCCGGGAATAGACTCGGCGCGATGAAACGTTTGGGGCTCGGCCTGTACCGGAAACGTATCCGTTCGCGTATACTACGAAATCGGCGAACCCGTCGGATCGTAGGAACGAAATACGCCAAGTCGATCGATCAGACGATGACGATCGCGCGGTGTTTCGCCACCGCCGTTGGTTCGAACAATTACGGCGCCGGTTCGGTTTTTGACGCCAACACGGTGGTTCCGTTTCGCCGGTCACGGTATCTGTTGCGTTCCGGGCGCGCGTCCAAAATCTATTTGAAATCTCCGAAATCAGTGGTATTCGTTGGGTCCTGGAACGTTCAGCGTGTATTATACAGAGTGTTCAAGACAAATGGATACTCGGTTTCTAAATGGTACGCGAAAATCGCAAACATAAAAATCCAAATAATTTTACATCGCCAACAATCGTTCGATTATTTCGGGCCGACGTTATTTTACCAATTAGGCGTTTTTTCGTCATTCCGTACGCGCTTATTACGAAACTAAGACCTCATCGGAAAACCTTGTACGCTACATTGGTTCGGTCCCTTCCGTCGCGTTAACGAATCACGACTGTGTAGTCCGAACGTCGGAATCCGTCGGCACCACGAACGTTTTCCATTTCGCGTCGCGCGTGTATTTTCGGCCGTTACATCGCGAACAGTACCGTCATTATCGTAAGGCCGAAATCCGTCGGTAGTGTTCGTCCGGGAACACGCCAGGGCTACGGGCGTGCACGGTTGTTGGGGATTTTCGAGCGAAAATTTTATCCGTTCACCACGAACACATTTTCGTCGTAAACGCGAGTACGCCGTCGTCCCGTACATGCGGGGGGCGTGTGGCATGGCGCGTCGTTCGATCGAACGCGTTCCGGACGATAAACTCTGGAATGACACTCGCTCTTCGTTCAATTTCGCCGACCATTCGCGTCGCCGACGCCGTTTCTAACGCGCTTTATTGCTCGCCGACGAATACAAAAATTAATATACGTAAGGCGACCGTAAAAACCCACACGCGAGTCCGACGTATCTTACGCGGTATATATTACGCTCGTTGGCGTATTTATACAGAGTGTTCAAATATACTCCGTTTCTAAAAAGTTATACGCGAAAATCGCGATCGTAAAATATAAAAATATCGAAAAATGATAAAAAGTCAAACAAGGAGGAATAAATTACAACACGAGCTCAAAGTGACCACCGTTTTCCCCACAAGTAGGCCACGATCTTCTTTTGCACGTCGCGGAACACTTTCTTCAGTACCGCCGGTGTAATTCCGTTTATTGCTTCGTCGATCCGTTCCATTAGTTCCGCAATAGATTTTGGGGATTCTTGAAGAGTTTTGTCTTTTAAATAGCCCCATAAATAAAAATCCCGGGGACGGTGTCAAGTCCGGGCTGTGCTACGGCCAAAACGGGCGAGAAATAACGAGTTGTCCAAAGAATTTGGTTAAAAAATGTTTAGTCGTGTTCGCCGTATAAGCCGCGTCGGCCCGTCTTGCTGAAACCAACAGTGTCTTTCGTGTGTGTCGAAAGAGGCGACGAAGAGTTCGACAATTTTTTGATATCGCTCCGCGTTGATTGTTCGGACGCGTACACGATTGTCGGTAATCGAACGCGTCGAAACGTAGCGACTCGATTGGGACGTAAATACGCAGTCGGCCGACGTTTATTTTCGTTCGTTAGCGGTATAACCGACCGGGACGTTTACCGAAAAAAAGGGGACTTTTGGACGTAGGTGGACGTTTTTCGTTTTTCGGTTTTGGCCGACGGCCGTTAGCACGCGTACAGCGCGCTCGTAGTAGAATACCCGTCGCCGACCACCGAACGCGGTGAGGTGTAATAAACAAAACGAGGACCGACACAATATTTTGTACGCGTCGCATGCGCACAGTGTCCGATAACATAGCCGATTAGGTACCGCACGTCTTCCGGCCGAAAGAATAGCCGCGGCGGACTCTCCCCACAACGGGACGCACACGGGCGGCACCCTTTTCCGTTCTAATTACGCGCGTTCGAAACGTGACCGTGGCCAACGGAACACCGGCAAAACGGTCGGGGAAAACGACGACGCCGCGACTCGGCGGTCTCCGTAATCGCCCGATTGGCTCGTCCGTACGTCAAAAGTACACGACGGTCGTCGAACGCTCGATAACGTTAACGGACACACGAGACGACGTATCCTAAACGTACAAAGGCCCGGTTAGGTCAGCGCGTATATACGATATAAGTACTCGCGAACGTTTTGTAACGATACGGGCGTACCGTCCACTACGCTAAATATTATTACGAACTCGTAATATATATATATAATCCTATACGCGAAAACAAAAGAATACAATCGTCTATATCGCGTCGTCGGAATCGCCGTACGTTAAATAGCGCCTCGGATAAAGTAAACGTTACTTCGGTACGAACGGATTACGGAATCGTGGCGTCGTCCTACGCCGAATACAAAGGGCCGACAACGACGCGGCGTTACCGAAATCAGAGTGACGCCGCGTTCGAATACGACCGACGGTTCCATACAGAATATGCGGAAATTCGATAAATCCGAAAGGGACGTTTCGACGTTAAAAAATTATCGAAATCGTTACGTAACCATAGGGACCGGGAACGTCCCTCGGGCGTCGGTAGAAAATTCTGGACGGCAAGAGCTCCGGGCCAGACGGTCGGAAATTACCGCCGCATTTCCGCTGCCTTACTTACGTATCTTTTTTAACTCGAAATTTTTCCTATAAAATCGATAGGCGACCGCGTTGCTTCGCGTTTAACCCAACCGATCGATTTATTATTTTTTAACCGACTTGGTCGATATGTTCGACGTTCCTGTTTTACGTCCGTTTAAAAATACATTTTCTGTTCGCGCCCGGTCGACACTACAAAGACGTCGGTGGTTAATAACGTTAATTTTGTTATATTCGATCAAATCGTATCTTTACAAATAGAATCTCCAATTCCTCCCGGTAGATTCGCGCGTTTTTATATATATATATATTTTAATAAACTTCTTAGATCGAATCTATATAAGTTTTACAAAAAGAAGCAAAGACCAGAAGAACAAAAAAATTAAACTATTAAAATCAGACTCGGATATATAGAAAAGAGCAATTTTAGTCGCTAACTCAACAGTGGGGACTAAGAATGGAACAGAGAGATTAAGAGGAATATTCGGGGATTTAAGGGAATTGAAAAGGGAAACAACGCGTTTAGTGGACAAGGTACGGCAAACGAAAAGGATGTGAAAGGGGTCACAAATGGCTTCATATGGATGGAGGGGGCCAGAAAGGAGAAATTTTGTGCGCATGAGTCGGTAATAACGATTCACGCTTATAACTCGAGAACTCGACTACTCCGTTCGATAATTGTAATTAATACAATTTCCGACTGGTTAATCGTCGTTTCGTTCGTAATCGTTTAATTATCGAATGACGACGATTTTTGTCAACGAACGCGCAATTCAGCGTAACCGTTTGGTTTTTGCCGAACGCGTTACCGTCGGCTTTAAATTGTAATCGTCGAAGCGATTTCGCGTGGCGCGTAAGTTTTTACGATTTATCACGTCAGCGGGCTCCGTCGGTTTTCGAACTCGACGCGTACGCGTAGTCCGGTCAATTGGTCGGCAATAGTAGCTGACGGTACGTCGAAGTCAGTCCACGAGACGAATCGAGCGGGCGGCGGGGCACGACCGTCGGGTCGTCGGAGAGATATTGGTCGGCACGGCCGGGATAATTTAACGGGAAGGGGGAGAACTATCGCGAAACTCGAACGCGGTAAACCGTCGAATCTCTTAGGAACACTGGTCGCGAGACTTTTGCTCGGGAAATGGTCTACCCGGGTGAGGTGTAACGTTTCCGACAATTTCGTTTATATTTTTCGTTCTCGACGCGCGCGTCGTATTTCGTTAATAACCGTTCCGCGCGACCGTATCCGGTGTCCGTCTTCCGGCGGACGCTCTCGCCACCGTACACACACACACACACGCGCGCGCGTTAGCCAACCCTTCCGTTCTAATTATTCAAAGTCGAAACGCGTCGCGAGGGACGCCCGGCGGACGCACACCGTTGTTTGGTGATTTATTACAGTGGCCGTAAACATTGAGGCTTCACGCGTTTCTCCGTACCCGCGGAAAACCGGTTTGGCCGGGCCGGCGCCGTCCGGTGGCGCGGTCGCGTCACGGTGTATCGCCGAAGAACTCGTCATTATAAAAACTACAGAGAAACCTAACCCCCCTCCCCACACACACACACACACCCGGGGAAAATAATAAGAGAAACCGGTAACGTACAATGCCGTTCGACCCTCGCGTTATTGGCCCGTACGTGTTTTGGGCGCGCGCGTTTTACGTAACCCGGCAATGGTCTCGTGTGACCAACGGTCGGCGCGCCAAAAACCGAGGGCCCCGTAAACAGCGTATTGTAATCCGCGAGGGAATTACCCGAGCTAGCGTAAACATCGAAAGGATTTACAAAACGAGCGTTGTTTTTTTTTTTTCTTTTCGCGCGTCGCGGTCCTTTTTCTCATCCGCGTGCGCGACCCTACGCGGTTATTATTATATTGGCGCGACGGTCGCCGGAAAAAAAAATTAATAATCGCCGTCAAGGACTTTATATACATACGTGCGTGTGTCCGCGTGTACGAGGATTAACAGCGACGGACGTGACGTTTTAGCTACCCGCTGGATAGTGAAAACGACGAATTCGGTGGACGAGGTATACGATCGTTTCGCGCGGACCGTGTGCACACAGGAGCGTGTGTATAATTCGGTCGGCGAGCGAATCCCGAAACGGGGCTAGCGTTTTTCGCCACGAGACGTTCGGAGAACTAACGGTCCGACGTAAAATCGTACGGAACGGGACGCGCGCGCCCGATAAATATTTACGGGAACGGTACGCGACAATGGCCCGAGTGTTGACGTTTAGAGGGCCTAATTAAGGATTTTTGGCCGCGCGGGACGGCTAGAGGGTCGACTACACTTTAATGTTCGGACGGTCAACCGTAAGGGGATTATTATTCGTCCGAACCCTTTGGCGTTCCCATCGAAACCAGTTTTGAGGGACACTCGTTCCTAAGGCGGTCGCACCGACCCCGCGAGCGTTTAATTAAGCGCGGCGGCTAAACTGGTTAATTGCGTTCCGTTCGCCGGCGGAATGTACCGATGTTTGTTTAGCGGCTTACGTTACCGGCTATGTTTATGTTAATTAGCGCGGCCTTGCCGGGGTAACATTCGATACCGTCGTAACGCGCACGGTTCGCGTCGTTTTTTCGTTTTCACGTGTCCACTCCCGTTCCGCGTTTCGGTTCCGCGAACCGCCCGACACGAATCCAATTGGTTTTCGACAATTTTCGAACCTAACACGCGTACGCAAGTACTCACGTCCCCGGCGAATACGGTTCGTCCCGGTTCGCACTCGGGGCGCGTGTATGTACGTTTACCGTTGTCCCGCCTCGGGG
>JAIPRN010001337.1:19770-41804 GCA_025469175.1 Geopemphigus sp. TES_GeoC_2020 | reverse complement strand
AGACTTAATGTACATAACTATTCAATTATAAAATGAACTCTTAATATTAACAATCGTGATTTTTTTAAAAATAATTGTTTTAAAATCATAATCAAATTTTATAGCCTACGATCGGTTGATGTAATGATTTTGCTTAGTATTAAAATGAAAAAACGTTAGATTTATAATATTTATATACGTTATTGTAATACAAAAAAGAAAGTCGAAAATGGTGACCAGAAAAAGGTTCTGTTTTCGATAAATGTATAGTGTTACAAAATAATAAATATGGCTATCTCGCTCTAGAGACGTGTGACGTTTGTTGCTACAGGACAGGTGTGTGTAGTATCGATCACGTAGAAAGTTGCAGTTCACGTGATGACAAACCTTTTACGCAACAAAATATGTATAGTTAATAGTTTCGCAACGAATTTTCATGAGGTGTAATAATATTTTTGATAAAATTCTTTTATTTTTCTATCGTTATGTGTTATAACAATTCGCTTATCCGTTATACTGAATACCTCCATTATTATAACAATACATAGAAACCAAAAAAGTTAATTAAAAATTAACGTTACACCGTACAATTAATACTTACAACGTTTGTCAATATTACATATGATTTAATACATTGGGTATATGAACATTTTCTTTTCGAAAACCCTCCCTCTCATCTTATAACTGGCTATTTGTACTTTTCCCTTAAATTTTTTGCGTTATTATTTTTTAAGCATATTACTATTTTTTAATATTATAACAATGATAATAAAAAAGCGAATATAATTTGATATAGGTAGATTAATTTATAGTATTTAATGATCTTATGTACATACGCGATATATATATATATATATATATATATATATATAAGGTATATAATAATGGGCTACAATAACGTATAGTTCCACAAAGAATTTACAAATTCAGCGTAAATCATTTGCTGTTTGAAGTATTGAACCGAAATAATTAAAAATACGAAAGTAAATATTTGACATTTTTTAACGTTTACCTATGAAATGCTCTAATTGAACAGATTTTTCGATTAGTTTATTTACTTCATACGCTAGCCAACTCTGTCGCTAGTATTTTGTGTTAAAATTGGGCGCAAAAAATGAATGGAAAAAAAATGACGTAACGCGAACTGTAATAAAAAACATGAATATCAATTTTTCCGTTGCAGTAAAAAAAAATGTAATAACAATATCAGATAAATATATTTACCAACCATTAAAAATAAGCGTCATGAATTTTAAAACTTTCGTTCTGAAATAATCAAAAATCCGTTTTTTTCAGTTACAGAAGTATATTTGATACGTAATTTGTCCAAAATATGCCATTAATTTAATTCATTTTACATATACAACGTTAAGGTGTATATATATATATATATATATATATATATATATAAGAATTTATAAATGAAATGTGATAGATTAAATCGGCGCGTAATTTGACGAGTTTCCGACAGATACGATTTTTATCGTCCGTACGTCACAGAAGGAAGTAATTTAAAATTAACTAATTACAGCGGAATCGATGTAAATTCAACGAATTATGTTGAATAGTTTTTAGCACGGGCGTCCGCGACTTTTATTATTATTATTTTTGTTCTCTTATAATTGCTTTTCCCGATATTGTAAAACTGTCATTACTTCTTCTTCTACTACGAGACCTATACCGTACATTTGGAACAAAATAAATCCGATACAGGTTTTATAGCACAATATATAACGACACAACGCGTTTTTATTACTGAAATTCATTTATTCGTTATATACATGTATATTTAGGTGACACCGAATTACCCGTTTTCGCCCAAGTCAACGATTAATCCATATCTACGCTTTTGTTATTCATTATTTCACTTTGTATTTGATGTACATTTACAAGTATAGATTTTTTTTCTATTTCACTGCATAATAGATTCGCGCTTTTGTTCGCTGTTTGATTACTATTTAAATAATTCTTTGTACATTTATTTATTTATATTATAATATAAGAAACATCGGTAATCTACTCAAATAATAATTGTTTTACGATTTTGAATGACAAAGTCGAGTAACCGATATATATAAATATATATCACACTTTTACAACATAAAAGCTGCGCATTTGTAACACTTAAACTGGCATAAATTTAATTAAAACAATATTAAATCAAGAGATCCCAGCACGATTTTCTTCGAAGTTCGCGATAAAAATTTCTAGAAAATGAAAGTGTATGTAAGTCACTTATGAAAACATTTCTTTGGTTTTATAGTCTGGAGATGATTCGTTGGTAGAATAATGTAGTTTTTTCATCAAATTATCAAATTCCGAGATCTTTGTTAAGGATTAAATTCGGAAAACAGACGGTACTTTTGCGATTCCGCGGAATATGGCGTTTTTGGAAAACTCGAATTTGATCCAGACTGTAAAGACGTATTCTAAAATTAAATTCTAAAATGTTATTCTCGCAGGAAAACGCTCGCGGGTAGAATCACGAACGGGGTGTTTCTTGTTAAATTGCGCACCCCCGCTTAAGCGGGAAACAACGTAGAAACAAGGCGACTTAGTGACTTCGGCGGAAGTAACAACTTTTGAACGGAATATTCGATATTATTTTCAAACACTCCAGCACGTTTTAAACGCTCGTTTCGTTGTATACTACCCCGTTATATAGATATATTTAATCGACGGATGGGTACGTTTAACGAATATGGTGCGATTCGCGTGTTTTAGATGTGTAAATCGTAATGCGAAGATGGTGTGTTCCGAATGTCCAATGGTCTCAGTTGGTGTTATGTGTGACCATACTGTTCCTGTTGGGCGGTCTGCACATTTACAGAGGCCCCAACGGTTCGCCGCAGGTTTCGGACGAACTGGCCGTCGTCGACGAGGACACATCCGGTTCCGTCCGGACAACACAAGACGACCGGACGTACCGGAGACTAAGGTTTCCGAAGACCAGCAGACGATTGCCACAGGTAGGAAAAACAGTCCGACAGAGTCGTTTTCGACCGGCGTTCATTCGAAATTCGTAATAACACACGCCAAAAAAAAAAAAAACGTTCGTGCTTATAACCGTTGCAAACCGCTACTTACGTATGGGACATATTATTCGTCGGTCGAGTTTAAAAATTGTTCCATAGTCAATTGCGTCGTTCGATCAAATCGTTAAGAAATCAAATGCCTTTTACATTTCTTATTCCGTCCACGTTTACCGGGTTACTCAAGTACGACATATTCAACAATTATTAACGGGATAAATAATAGTATTTGTAGTTGTTACCAACGAATGGTTAAAACGCAGCGCAGGACTATACCTGAATTGCCTATTCGGAGCGCCGTGTATACGTCGCCCTGGATCGGCGTAGAAAATTTCTATTCGATTTTTTTTAAACTAAGCCGAACGGTTACTGCAAATGAACTCTTCAGAAATACGCTTGTATTATATTTTACTTGGAATCGAATTAGGGACCGAACAAATTCGAACGGAACGACGTAATTTCCTTTGCCATCGATCCTGAAATGGAGTTTCTATTTCGCGTTCAACACGAAATTCTAGCTTTAATACGTCAGTTTTCCTAAGAGATTCTCGTTTTGACGATTAAATTTTACTATTACGTTTATGAACGGTCGAAATTCAGGTACGTGTTCAGGAACGTCTAATGTTTGGTATCTTATTATTTAAACGTAAAATTTCAACGCACGTTCGGAGTCTTGAAAGATCTGTTGAAACGTCAATATCATCATTTAAATATTTAACCAAAACAATATGCACGTTTTTATATTTAGGTCAAAGTGTATATATTCATTGCAATTCGAGCGCGATCGTTATTTATACCGACGTTCGTACGTGAAATCATTTTAATACCGATCTGTAATATTTAACAAACTGCGTGATATTTTCTGATTTCTCAAAAGTAAGTCAAGAACACTAAATTTGTATGTTTCTGCGAAATCCGTGAATAATTCTGAAGACACGGCGGATATAAAATAATAATAATAATAAGAACGAATTTTTTAGTTTCTGACAAACTATACATAATGTATGGACTTACGTGATGGGAATAACGAACGGCGTACAAAATCTCACCGACGCGCAAACGAAATGATAAATTATAACAATAGAAACTATGTTTACTTAAAAGAACAATGGTTACAATAATTTATAATAAATTCTCCTAGGCGATATGTACTCATAAAATTGTTTATTTTTTAAAATCGTTAATTAAATATTAATCATTTTATAGTATTTTACTATTACGTTAGATAAGATAATTTTGTTAGTCATGAATAATGTAAAGTTGCTTCATTTCGAAACGAAATAGGAATTCAATTTTATAGCGATGAGCTTTATTGTAAAATTTTACTTGCTTTAGCAAATTGAAAAGTTCAGTAACAATTTACGAATAATTATTTTTCTAACACTTCGGATCGATACAGTTTTTAAATTATCGATCATTTATACAATTAATGTATATTATAATACAAAATTATTTCGATGACGTTACGAAGAAAATAAACCAAAAATTACGATTGCCGTTAGTAAAATTGTTAGAGCTCCGACCACACGAAAAATATTCACCAAATCATTATTTATTCAATTGCTTACTATATAGTTCCAATAACATAAAGAACGTGGAAAATGAAATGGATATGATTTCGTCAAACCGTTACATTGATTATTTGATTTTTCTATCGAATTAGAAAACTAGGTCGCCGCATCCATAAATTCGGTATAATACAATTGTTAAAATATAAAAGTTCAGATAATGAACTAGCCGCACGATAATGCGTTTTGTTTAACGTAAAAAGTGAAAAATTCGGCTACGATGTGAATGGCACGTATACTCTGCTAAATAGTTATATACAATAAATATAGAAATTTTGTTTTAAAGTAATTATGCAATAGTTATAGCGGCAGATATGATGAATAAATATTATATTTACATATATCAGGGTTTCACCTTTTTTTTAACATTAATATCAATTATTTCGACGCGTGTCGATTTATTATATTAGGAATTTTCGCGTCGTCGATTTGTATCTCCAAAGCGAAAAATGAAATAAATTTTAACGAAAACAATCCATTTTCGTAATACACGGTTTTGTGCCCTATAGAACGTAAATAATAACGTATATAACGAAAGCAATTGCCGTCGACGTCATTCGGCACATTTTTCAGCGTGCAATTTTTATTCTATAAAGATTCGTCGAATTACGAATGTTCTATTTTCTCTGGATATTATTTTTCTTTTCGTACGAATACTTATGACCGCGATTATGAGAACAAACGCAAAATAGAAACGAACACGTCCAGAACAATAAAAACCGCTTAAAAAAAAACGGAAATTTAAAAAAACGCGAATACAAATTTACACTTTACACTATGCCTGATATTTTCGTTGTTGCTGTTTCCTTTTTAAATTGTTCTGACATATATAAAACTCGACTACGATGTATATACGATGTATATATGTTTATACATTCACGTATAATATTCTAATGTATGTTTGTATTTCGTTTTTTTGATTATACGCTTTAAAACCGTGTAAATAGAGAGGAAAAGAAAACAAATATCACGTCACTATTGGATATTTTTTTCCTTTACGAAGTTCATTTTTCCCTTTTGTCTTTTAAAAACTAAATATGGCAACCCGTATCACGAAAAGACAACGGTAACCAGCTCGTTTGTTTTATTCCCCCTATTGTCTGTATATTTAGACATTTTTGTTTATTTTTATTGCCAATAAAAAGCCACTAGGTATCATTACGTCATTTCTCATGTCATAAAAATTTGAATATTGTCTTATAAAGTTCATATATATATACTGAACATTGGATATTTCGATTTTTTTCGTAGTAACTTTCTTCTTTTTTTTGGTAGTGATTATTTTTTAAATGCACTTATATTTATTTTCTCAATCGCAAGTTTAAAAACTTATATCATAAACAAGCGGTAATCTATTTTATTTCATACAGTTTAATGGGATTTGAAATTTGTTATATATATATGGTGCGGGAAAGAAACACTGTTAATACTAATATCTTCCCAAAATATAAACAAAATAACTTTTTATTTCTTTATCTAGATGTTCGCCTACACGCATATGTACATAATATAATATTAATTATTTATCTTGGCACTTGTCATATTCAAAGTAAAATTATAATGACGACCGAACAGACATTTACGCCGACAAAATTTTTCTAATATCGTACACCTATTTAATAGTTGTCCACGAACGTAGAAATGATAACGCCAACATTGGTTTATTTATTTCAACATAAACCACGATCTGTGACTATATAAGTTTACGAAATTGCTGTTGTTTAACAATATTTTATAGAATGTGGTCTTGAAACGCCGAATGTACGTAACGATATGATTTAATAAGTCGCGTGTCAAAACCTATATATTTTTCTCGGCAATATGTTTTACACTTGTCTAAAACGCCGTAAAATAAACGTTTGAAAATAATTAACTTCGAACATGGTTAAGTGTATAATGGATGGTTTTCGTTTTTGGACAATATTTATTACATTGTAAAAATTAATTAAAAAAAAAAAACGCTTATTAGGGCGTGTATTTTTAATTGCATTTAAACGTAAAAAGCTAAAACTCTTAAAACTGATTTTGTATTTAAATTAAACCCAATAACACATTTCAAGTTCAGTGCCTGTAAATGTTTTTGCTATTTTGTAAATTCAGAAAATTTATTTTTAAAATTTATACGTGATTATATATATATATATATAAAACAAATAATAGAGCGTGCAATTTTTTTCAAATTTATTTCATCTGAACATATACTTAGATATTGTTTGTATATGTTAATGCAAAACACAATATTTGCGTTATTTACGTTATTAGGTAATCAATTTTACGTTTATTTAATCTTATTTATAAAGGCAAAAATCGTATGGGTGTAAAGAATCAATCGGTATATGTTATTTAAAATATTATCGAAAGTGAATTGTAAAAATAGTACAAACTGTTAAAAATTGTTAAATGACACACAAAAAGTCGACGAAATAAACATTTAAGAGCGATAATAAATCATCGTACTTTTAAAACAATTTTATAAATAAAGAATATAAGATATACTGTTTAAATAATACGTAAGCGTGTATATATTCAGAGCTACTAAATACAATTACACTCGAATTTCCCGCTTCTAAACAAATATTTTTCAAAATTTTACGGGTTTAATGCTACGGGGAACTACCGAGAAAATCAAAAAACGTGTCGAATATACGAACATCGTAAAATATATAACCGGAACGAAATGCACGTTGAGATAATCCGAGCACACTTTCTACAAGAAAAAAAACGGACAAAATAATAATAACTTTATAAAGCTGGCACTTTGCGAGCGTGTTAAACTCCGGGTTTTTTATACGCATTTTTTGTTTAATCCGTTAATTAAACTTTTGTTCGGCGAATTTATAGTACGATAAAATTATATTCGACAATTTTAGGCGAATCGACGGCGCATATTTACGTCATAATTTCTGTTTTATTTTACTGAGAAAATACATTAACGCGCCAATAAATAAATAATAATTTTTCGATCGATACTATCGGCACTAATATCGATGGGACGAACCCAAGTATAAAAACCTAAAACTAAAAGTTAATGACAAAAAAAAATTCTTCGTTTCGCTCAAAATTCATTAAATATAATGACGGTATTAAACAAGAATCTTTGTGTGTGTGTGTGTATTTGTGTGTGTTTTTCGTGCTCAGGCGATCATCATCGGTGTGCGGAAAGGCGGCACGCGGGCGCTGTTGGAGATGCTGTACCTGCACAAGTCGGTGCAAAAGGCGAACGGCGAGGTGCACTTCTTCGACAGGGACGACAACTACGAACGGGGATTGGACTGGTACCGAAGGCGGATGCCGTACTCGTTTCCCAATCAGATCACCATTGAAAAGAGCCCTAGCTATTTCGTGACGCCCGAGGTAAACGAACGGGACGAATTTGTTCTCGTTAACCCGTCGGCTGAACGCGCGCCGCGCCCTAAATAAAGTAAATAGGCCCGTGGTGGGTTACCACCACCACCCCCGGGCCTATTTACTTTTCCGACGGATTCGCACCACGTATCGGGTAAAAGGAGGGGGTTATTTTTTAATTACGTTTTCGTTTTTGTTTCGTTATCCACGTCGAACGAACCGAAATGGTAGTTGTGCGTTTTCATGCGTGGGTATGTGTGTGTGTGTATGTGTGTGTGTGTGTGTGTGTGTGACGCGGTTAACGCTTGTGTACGGGCCTGACCGGTGAACGAGTATGGGAAATTCTCCTTCCCCGTCCTCCCTGGACACGCGATTTTCACGTTAAGTCGCAGGTCCGATTCGTTTTCGGGATATTGAATTAAGTTTCGGAAAAGGAAATTCTATTCGTTACGTATATACTATCGCTATACGTTCGCGCGGCTTTATATTCGTTCAATCTCATGGACACCCTTTTTCGTTTTATTTTTTTTTTTTGTTCGTTTGTTTCCTTTTCCCGGTTTTTATTCACTAATCCGATTAGAACGGAGTGTTCGTACGTCAACATTCAATTTCGCCTGCCCCCCGACGACCGCGAAAACGAAAAAATGTCGGCGTTTCCATAATTACGTTTTATCACGAATGACGCGATCAAATACCGCGTTACCCGATTACGCGCGGAGAATGATCACCGTTTCACGGGTGATTCGGTAACGTTGGCCCGGAACCGATCGTCGATATCGAAACCGCCTTGGAAAATATTTTCATTTCGAGGCCGCCGTCAAATAGACCCACCAACGTGTTGAATTCGATCATCCGTGAGTTAATCGTTCGCTGAAAGAACGAGCGCTTATTGTAATTTCGGTTTAAAAGGCGTTTTTACCCGTCGTGAAATGTCAATGCCGAATTTAAAGTGACCGTAATTAATTTACCTTCGCGTTACGTTCCCTCGTCAATTAGCATTATATAGAGCCGAAAATGAACACGTACTTTTTTCGCGCGTTCACTGACTACGCGTAACGTATTCGGTAAAACGCGAAAACGAACAAAATCAATACACACGACGATTATTAGAGACTAGGCGTACACAATGTACAATAAAATGTATAATAATAACGCGTTGTTTACTTTACACGCTTAAATATTCAATAGTTTAAAACGTTAAAATTATTGACTTTTTTATATTCGTACAAACGTTCCGGACGAAGACCCCTATTTATTATTTTAACTTTTTTTTCGGTTTATTTCTATATACGCGTATTATTTTTTTTATGGTAATTCAACACTGCTTGATCGAGTGTTACAGTTTATTGTCACCCAAAAAACCTATGCCCGGCGGAGGTTTTTTTATGAACCGTGAAATGTATTGGCGTTATACGTATATATTCGGTTTTGCCGATATTCCGACGTCGACGGTTGTTTTTCGTACGCCGTCTTTGCCGCGAAAAATGCTAAAACAGTCGACAGCGCGCACAATACGGTTAACGAAAGAATAATGTTTACATTATAAATTCGAATGGATATTTAAAAAACACGACCATGGAAAATCCGAAAAATATTTTATTCGTTACACGGCGGCCACGTTTTCGCGTCAATCAGTGCCAAGGTGATATATATATATAGTGCCTGTATGTTCGGCATTGACGCGGGAAACGCAACGCGATGGTCGTAAAAACGCGTATTCCGTAAACATTTTAATGGACGTTTCGAAAATTAGAAAAATACGTCGTAGTACTCGCGGCGAAATAAAATCGAGCGCGGATAAATATTTACGCGATAACGTCCCGTACAATGGAAATAAAAATACCCGTCGACGGGTTTTATGGTTCGCGATACGTTGGCGCCCTATCTCGCTTAACGTTTACGTAATTAATTTTTTTAAATTAAATTCACCAGCGAAATTACGATTTACTAGACACGTATACGCGCGGTAACCACGGAATAAGTTTATCGTCGTTGGAAACTATTTCCGTCGGCGTTTCTGTTTGTTTTTCGTTACGTTCGGTGTTCGTTCATTGATTCAACGACGCGCTACACAACCCGCGCGAATCGTGTTATATTTTACACGCATACACACGTCGCGGATAATGCAATTGTACGATAAATAAACAAAACGTCTCCGTTTTCGTTTACGTTATTACTAAAACAGCGCGCGCCGATAATTATTAACGGTAATTAACGGTAAACGACCACCAAAACGAGGTACGTACCCCACGTGGTCGCTGGATATTCGATAACTATACGTAAACAGCCGCGATGTTTATTAACGTCTAGTGTTTTGCGCCGGTGCTCTGTTCGTTTCGAACGAAAACGGTCGTTTCCGTGTTCGCCGGCGGCGAATTATTTCCTAACCACCGTGCCACGAATACTCACCGGACGGTCGACAATGGGAAAGCAAATTATAGTCGGCGCCGATTCGAGACTAGATTTTCATAACGCCTATCACCGCCGCGATTTATTATTCGTACGGAACGCGCGGCGCCCGTATTCGAACGACGTTTCTGTAACCGTATACTTAGGACATTAGATATTTATAGGCCGAGCGAAATTATCGAAGAATCGAGAAAATAACGCGCTCGTCGTTCGCCGTGTCAATGGCGTGGATGGTACGGCGGACAATGTATTTCGAAAGCGGTCGCAATAGCGACGGGCGTATGGGAAAACTGTTCGTCGGACTATTGGTGCGCGGCTAAGGAGCGTTACGAATAGCCGTGCGACGTGATTGCGTCGGAAGTTTGTTAGCGAACAACGGCGTTCAATTGAATATGTGTCAAGGGTTATTCGCGAAACGAGCGTGGAATTCGAGTTCCTGAGCGCGATTTGAGTGCCGCCCGGAACGATACCCGAAATTGACCTCGCGCGTTTTGTCGTAACTCGATCTAAGACTCACGCATTCGTTTCCGTCAGTTTCGTTCGGAAATGGTCATCGCCCCATCCGCCGGCTTGCTCATTGGTTCCTTCGGTTATGTTTACAGTTATCGAAACGGCGAATCGTTTCAGCCAAGATTATTGTACGTACCGACGTATCGTGAAATAGATACGCGAACAAATAATTTAAAAAAAATATTATCGTCGTCGTAACATTGTTACGCGCGATATTTGATCACGGGTCACGCTATATTTTGGAACGTATACGTATATTTGTTTTTTTTTTTTTGAAAGTTTTTCACGTTCCCTTTTATATATTTTCGTAATTTTAATACTTTTACGATACCTAATTTGTTATAACTTTTGAATTTTCGATACGAACGTCTATGATTTTATTTTTCGAGAACCATAATTTTTGGAAAAATAAGCCTATTGATCGCCGTTAAAGTCCCCCGAGCATTTTCCGAGTAATAAGTTTAAGACACGGAGGGCTACTGAATAGCAAATATTGAAATCGCACCGTCTTGGGAGTCGATTTATCAAACTTTTCTGAGCGCGGTAATTAACCCTTTTAATCGACGCAATTATGACGTCACTAACTATTATAAATGAAATATACATTTTTTAAAGCGATTATTCGTTAACGAAATACTGTAAACGAATTTTTAATTTATTTTAGTATTTTTTTTTTTTTTAAGACCTTGTAGGGTAAATAGGTAACCGTTTGAAAATCAAACAGGTTACGTTCGTTTAAGGTACGAATATAATTTCGAAAACGGTTTTAAACGCTATATTATTGACGAATAGAAAACGGCGGAAAAAAAATTCGTTTAATATCTCGACAGATAATTGCCGACTAGTGGTAAGATTATGGTCCTGTGTAACGTGACTAACAAATACATACATATTATTTCCCCTAACGAAATACCGATGACCAGAAAATACGTTTTCCGAAATATACATCAAAATTTTGTGGAAAACGTTTAAAAAATCGACTAAATGTAGCGTCGTAATCAACCGAGACGAGTGTCGTAATTGTTTTGACGAATCTAACGGTTTTACGTGTATATGAAAATTAAGTGGAAAGAAAAAACGGTACGCGGCTTCAAGTTGATAAAAAATTAACATCGGTACCGTGGAACGGCTGTTTTTTACGCGATATTACGTTGTCTCGTACGTATTTGTTTCAATTAACCTCGGTTTCGATAAAACGATAAATTTACAGGATGCGATCTAATAATATAATACCGATTGAATAGTTTCGCGCGACAACGACACGGGAAAACGTAGTTATCTTAACGCGATTTATTTATTATTTCTCAGGAACTGGCGAAGAGTGCACTCCGTGAATCGTTATTAGAAAACGGGCGCCGGGCGGTAGAGAAATCGATGTATTATGTTCGTAGGGTGCGTCCGTGTTGGAGAGGTTATTAATTAGATATCGTAGCGCGGCCGTCCCCGGGGGAGAAAAGCCCGACAAATTTAATTAAAAATATAATTTTCCCGGTCCGCTGTGGAAGAAGGAACAATAATAGTTTGATTTACTGAAAATAACGTGGCCGATCCGACGATTCCGCTCGTTTTGTCCCGTTCGACGTCCCCGGAATGTTCCGGAAAAGAAAATACACGTTCGCCGCTCGCCTACGTATCGGAATTTATTGCCACACGCGATAAATTCGCACGTCCAGTTCGAAAATATCTTTCGGAATTGTCTACGCGTTTTTGTTTTGTCCGCGCTATTAAACGTTATTAATGTTCGAAATTTTCCTCCAGGTTCGCGACACTACGCGTGCGTTTTTTTTTTTTTTTTTTAATTACGGACGAGTTCCGTTTTTCGAAAGAATACCGTCGAATTTAATGTTTAAGCTTAAACTCGAAACCTAAATTCGAATAAACCGTTCGAATAGTATTCGTAACTATTAAACGACGCAACGGCAACGGGATTAGCGAACGTTTACGTATTTCGTAGTGGACTCGGAATGGTTGGTAAAAAGTAATTATCTAGTAATCGAACGGTCGGTGGTTTCACGGGGCCGTACGTATTGTTCGGGCAGTTTACGCGCGTGTCGATACGATTTGTCGGACGAACACGGGGAATTGAACGCCGCCGAAGCCGAACGCTTTTTTCCGAATACGGTGTCCGCGAGACGACGGCAGAGTCGGTTTACTTACGGTCGTTCCAAGCAAACGAAATGGCCGTAATCAAAACGCGTTCCGTTCGTTCGATTCGACGTTTTTCGACCGACCGCGACATACGTACGACGTGTTTTAATGGAAGGAGGGATGGGTGGGAGTAGAACGGAAATCGGATTATCGTAAATGTTGAGAACGGTGCGTGGACGAAACGGTTTTTTTTTTCCGGCGCGATCGGGTCGGACGAAAAATCAATTTCGACGAGACGGAAAGCAGACGCCCCCGCGTGATAAAACCGTGGACGAAAACTTCAATTCACGTTCGCGACGCGCTCTGTTGTAGCGCGCGACGCCGATATCGAAACCTCTTGACCTATTTGTTTAGCCGTTATAAACGCTGGTGAACTCTTCTGGTAAACGAAAGCCAACCGTTTTAATACTACGGCGTGCGTCCGAACTGTTTTTAAACACCGGCCCGGGGACGTCGCCCGTTTCGTCGGCCCGTTTACGCTTTCGGGTGTTGTTTATTATTCCCGCGGCGTGGCTTTCGAAAAACAGCGACGACGGGCCCGCGGACAGTGTCGACGACGAATTTCCCGAAAAGGAAACGCGTCGAGTACACTAACGGCGCCGATGAATTTGGCCGTAGATAATCCGTTCGCTCGGCTAATTGACGACGACGACGACGACGGCCGTACTCCGTCGAGTAAATAACGGTTATTCGACCGTCCTCGTTCGCGCATGTACTTATCGGTCGAGCGTGTCCGAATGTTTCGCCGACGTTCCGTCCAAATACTCGCGCCAGGCCGTGACACGCGAACGACGTCGCGTTATACGGTTAGACGCGTTTCTTCACCCGTCCGCGAATGTGTTCACGAAGAACTGACCGAATAGAGGTATAGGACGTCCCCGGCCGGTCGTTGCGGCGACGCGTTTTTTGTATTTGTTCGTCATCGCGGTCGCCGAGCTAAATGTTAATTAATACGTGTCGCGCCGTACGCGCGGTATGTAAATGCGTACTATTTTTTTTTTCCGAATATTCGGCGAAATATTTGCATAACGCCGGGGGCCATTTATCAGATCGAGTTGGATTACAATATCGTTATTTATTACGACGCGACGACGAACTAACTGCGGACATTAAAAATGTACGCGAAATTATAATTGACGTTTAATTGCGTCGCTGCTTCTCCCTCTCTCTCTCTCTCTCTCTCGTTTCCCTCTCTCTCTCTCTCTCTTGTTTCCCTCTCTCTCTCTCTCTCTCGTTCCCCTCCCACACAAACACATACACACCCTCTAGCTCGCTCCGATTTGTACGAATTTGTGCCCTTAACGACAACGGTAGGCGAACGGGTTTTTTCCCCTTTTTGTCGTTGCCGTACCGCCGCGCGTTATTGCCGGCAAATCATTTTTCGAGCGGCCCGGTACGTTTCCGTATACGCGCGTACCTTTTATTGTTCGTACGAAACCGCCCCGAGCTGACGGAAAAACGGTTAAATTTCTAATTTTAGTGATTCCCGTCGAGGTTCTTGAGTCTACGGCTCGCAAACCGGCGGGTGCGTTACGATTTTTCCGTATAAACGCCGGATTCGCGGGACCGTTTCGACTATTGATAATCTCCGTACGACGAACGTGTCCGGAGGTCGCGTGGAATACATTTCGGGATATTTTGCTCGAAACCCTCGGAAATACTTTTAACGTTCGAGAACCGAATAACCGTACGGAAATTATAAATAAGAGAACATCGACGGCGCGTCTCGGACAAGACTAGACGTGATCAAGGGGGGTATTTACTCGGCCATTTTCGAAAATATTTTCCGCGTAAACGATTTTATCACGTCGTTGATCCCGAGCGTATACTATTGGCTCTTTGCACGTGTCCGCCAAAAACGATATGTATATATATATATACGAATACGAACGACGAGTATATTTCGCCAATTCGATTGATCAATTTCGGCGTGAACCGTCGACTTGGAATTGCCTACACGAAAAGCCCGCACGAACGTACACGTTACGCGAATATTATCGTTCGTTCGTCCGGTTGAAAATAATTTTTTTTTTTAATCGCCGTCCGATTTTGCGCGTTTGGGACGACCGTCGAGTAATTTCCCGCGTTCTAAACCGTCGTCGTGGTATTTTATAAACGTTCTCGTGGAACGGCCGACGCCGTTACACCAAAATAAACGCGATACGCCAGTGTATTGTACGATAAACGTTCGGTAACTCGGTGCTTTTCCTCCGAAAATATATTTGGCAACGTCGACGCTGTACGTATAAACTATAACGGTTATAACAATATTCGGTCGAGGTTTGTGTAGTCAACGAGTTTAGGAGGATAAAGGCGTTTCTTTAGAAATATTAAAGACTAACGTTTGAGTTTCGCATTTGATCGTATAATCGCGCGTTGTTGTAAATAACAAGTTTCGCCGTCGGGTGTGTGTGTGTGTACAATGTTTTCTCCTCGTTACGTTTAAGATTAGTGTACGGTTTGGCTTTTCGTTATTAACCAAACGGGACCGAACCGAATACGCGCGTGTAGCGTGCGCGGAGGCGGATTGAAAATTATTTTCGCGTTAGAACGGACGGGACGGACGAAATTCCTCGCCCCCGTATGGTTGTTGTTCGTCTCGACGCGATAATTCGTTTATCGTCCCGAACGCGTTGTTCTATCGTTCGCAACGATAACGCGTTAAGACGGCGTGGCGGCCGGGATTAGTTTTTTGGCGATCGTTACGATCTCGGCCGGGTGCGGCTTTGGTTTTTTTTTTAGAAAACCGAAAGCGATTATCCGTGCGTACGCGGATACGCGGTTAGGAAACGGGCAACCGGCGTGTTTTTTACCGGACGGCCAATTTTGTCGAATTCTCGTGGGTTACGGTTGGGTATGCCGTTTATATTAATCCCGTAATAAAACGCCGTATACGGCAATATCGAATTCGCGTTCGGCGTTCGTTCGGAGAGTATATTACGCGATCGAAAACTGTGACGGTCCATTTTCGAAACTTCAAAATTACGATTCATTACGGATTTATAACGAGAATGGAACTTGACCGATATAAACGCGACTGAACGGACGGTTGAATAGAAAACGCGAAGCACGTGCCGCCCGAGTAGCCGTTCAGTGAAAACGTCGCTTACACGGGATCGGATTTGTAATAGGGAACGCGCGGACGCAGAGTCGTTACGAACGTATAGAAAACGTTTTCGACGCGAAGTCCCCCCTCCCCCACTAAAACGCGTACATTTTTCGACGGGCGTAAAATCGTCCGAAAAAAATACCCGCGTCTTTTGTTTAATTGAAACGGACTCGTTCGCCATTCGCGCGATCCTATTTGAAAGTTTAACCTATTAAATGTACGTATATTATTAGAGAGCGTTAAATTTCAAAGGGATAGCTCGGCATAGATAGAAACAATACACTGGCACACACACACACACACGCCGTTCGGAAAATTGAAAACCCGAAATTCGGACGTTACAAATAGCCCGAACGGATCTCCCGGATTCGTCCCTGAACGTCTGAGAATTCAATTTCCATCCACCTATTTATATAAACGTCGATAGACGCGCTCTCGGTTTACACACACACGTATATATAAACGGTTTTCGGGGGTTCGTATCGATATTTCTTTCTGTTTTCGTTATTATAATTACGTTGAAAAATGTCGTTATCGATAAGTTTTATAACCGCCCGTAAAGAAAATCATATTCCCAGATAAGAACGCGGGCGTCGTAAAAACGCGTACGGTTCATTTTAAGTATACGCGCATAAACGTACGCGATATTGGACGTTTTTATGTAAATTAAGACTTGGGAAACTTTTTCTTCCTAACAACGCGAAACCCGTGTAATCGTTTGATGTTCTAAAACAAGTCCGTTGTCCTCTCTCGCTGAACGCCGAAATGTATTTATTACGCTGCTCGAGCCCGCGAAAATGTGTACGCGCAATATCGGCGAATAATACGGTAGTAATACGGCGCCACGCAACACGACGCGTAAATGTAGAGGCGCGAAATACGTTCCGTTTTCTCCCGTTACCCAAACATCGGCGCGTGGGCCCGTTTATAGATATTGGAAAATAAATTGGCTTCTCCGGTTTTTTACGCGCGTATTTTAACGAACGTTTCGTGCGCGTCTCGGTGATTTTTCGTACTCTCGTTCTCGTCGTTGTAACGTTCCGGCGCCCATTGTACGCGCCACCTATCCCGAATTCTACACGAATCGAACGCGATTTTCCGATATTTAACGTAAAATCGGCCGTTTTTTTCGTACACCACCGTGGGTGTTATTCGTATCAGTTTAGTCATTTTTCTTTCGCGTCCAAACTTGAAATTCCGTCCGCGTTTTCTTTTTGTAAATTCGAAAAATACGTAACGAACGTACCCGACGAATAAGTGTCGTCGGACAATTTATATAAACGAAAATATCGTCGTGAAGTCCCGAGCACGGAAATCGACGTTAGGAAACGTGGACGGGAAACAGAATCCGTCCGATAAACACGCCCCGTAGGGTAACGCTGTTCGTTCACGTTTCGTCCGCGGCCCCGCGTACCCGTTACGATTATTCAACGCGGCGTTTCAAACGTCCGGTTTTTCGCTTTCCTTTCCGAAGTTACGATTCGGGCGTCCGCGGAGGGACAGTAAAACAATTGGTCGCTAGGCGGCGGTGTGGCTGACTGAATGGTTAGGCCGGGTGATTTACGCGCGTCCACGCGAATTCGTTTAGTAGTGTAATACGGGCGTGTGGTCCTTTTCGTCCGTTACAGGCGGCGGAGGGGGTAAACAAAAAAACGATCTCCATGTCGCGCCGCCTCCAATTACGGCCGGGACGATTCGACGAGCGTATCGCGCCGTAATTTTTTTTCGGGCGATTTTCGTCGGGAGATTACGGGCGAAACGTATTGGCCGGTCCCTCCACGCGATCGGTTTAATAATGACGACGAAACCGTCCAAATCCGCCGCCCGTAACGACCGTGGCCGACGTAAAATTAGACGGTTCGTCGTAAATCGCGGTCGATGTTTGGTCGCCAAGGCGACGGATCCGGACGGTCGAGAAATTTAACCGACAACCCGTGGCCGGCGTTTGCGCGCGCGTCCGGTGAAACGTGGACGGTCGTCGACGGTAATTGCTGCGCGCGTATTACGCACGGTCCAGGCACCAACACGGCCGCGCGGTGTCCGTCGTTCCTCGGCAGACCCGTCATCGTGTCCCGTTCACCCGTGTCGAGCCCTGTGTCCCTTGAACACGCCGTCTTTGCCGGTTTTCTTCTATTCGTCCGCGCACCACTGTGGCTCACCGAACGAACGTGGCGTGATAAAGACGACTATCGTTGCCCGTTTTTGTCGTTTAATTTGACGCCGCCACCAACCGTTCCGATATACGCGTAGTACAATTATTAACCGTAAAGCCGCGCCACGCGCGTCCCTACACAAATATAACCGGTACAATTGGCCGGCTGGGCGGAGCTCGTGAGACGGACGTCGCGCGTTTATTACGCGACACGCGCGCCGGTCGAATGGAACGATAGCGCCGATTGGCCGTGCGGTGGTGGTGGTGGTGGTTTCGAGGGTAGAAACGTCGGCGACGTTGTCGAATCGGCGCCGGTAACCGGGTGGACATTTTCCGCGGAACGTTAGAGGCCCGTCAACCGCGGCGTTTCTTTACGTTTCGGTATTCTGTGTCGGTCGGTGTACAACACTCCTAATAACAACGAAACGGCTGCGACGGGCGACCAAACGGTGTCCGTTACATATGTACGCGACGACGAACGTCGAATCGGACGAACCGCGCCGATGTTTGGAGGGGTCGGTTTTCGTTTGTAATCCGTCGGTGCTCCCAGGGACACGAGACGGACCGTATTTCGGTGTCGTGTTTTCGTTATACGGTCGCCGTGAATCGAACGACGGAACATCACCACCCGTCCGTTTCGCGCGGTTCGAAACACGTCGGCAACGATCGTCGACCGGTTAATTTTATTCGTTTACGTCCCGCGGCGTGTATATTTATTTTTTATACGATTTGGCCGGAATTTGTTTTCCACGCAAAAAACGTGGCCGAGAAACGGTCGTACGAAACCGGGACGCCGGGGACTTTGTACGGTCGAACATGTGCCGCCGATTGGTTTCGCGACATAGGCGAACGGTTACAAAAACGAATAGCCGCGCGCGTTCGACCACGGTTGGGTTCGTTATTCGTTCGAATTTCACCGAAAAGAGAAGCGTTTTTTTTTCGTCTCCATCTTTCGGACGATGGCGAAACGATAACGAAATTAACGTACAATCGTCCACTTTCGGCCTCGTCTCCCGCTATACGAATATATATATATGTGTGCGCGCGCGTCAAGGGGAGCGAAAAAAACGTTTTATAAACTCGTAAAATTGGACGACGAGGACGAGCGCTCCGCCGCGAAATAGTCCGGGCCGACGGTTGTAAATACGGTTTTCGTTTTACCGTCGGGGCTATTTTGAACGCGCGTCGCCAAATCGCGGCCGCGCCGTCGGTTCAGCGGCGAAAGCCTTTTTATTAGCCCGTGTGTGTTCGCGCCGATTTACTGACGCGTCGCCCGAGAAATTCGTCGGCCCGCGTAACTATACCGCCCGCGGTCCCGAATTTCATTCACCCGTCGGCCCGGACGGCGCACGTCGTTATCGTCGGAATGGAATCGCCCGTTTGTCGCGACGTCGTAGGGCCGATAAGTACGTTAATCGGGAAAAGGGTCGAACGGCGGACCTAAGTTCGGGCGGTCCCCACAATAACTAACCCGACGGCCCGCGCAGGCGAACGGTGTCTTCGCGTCAGTTCGTCCGTCCCGGTTCAATTGTCGCCCCGCTCTCGTCCATTCCCGTCCACGGTCGTCGTACCGAAATCATCCGTGCGCGTTAATCCCGCGCGACCTACCCGTACCGCGTCCCCGTAAATCCCACCGCGGGTACCCGTTGGACTAAACCGCCCGCCAGTAGTAATCCCGTGCCCACGACCGGACGGCGGCGCGTGTCCAATTATATAGCGGGCCGTCGGTGTTACTTTCGTTACTCGTCGGATACGTACTTGGACCGGAATTTTTTCGGGGCACGTTCGATTTTTGAAAACCGGGGACGACCCGGACGCAATGGGACGTACTACAAACGTTAGGAGATTATTCGTTTTTAATTAAACGCGTCGTGTATATTATAACGTGTACCGAAGTTTGAAAATATTCCGAGTTCTCGTTGTTGTCGACCGATAATATACGTCCCGTAACGAATTAGTTCTTTTTAAACATTTTCGATTTTATCACTCCTCCCCTCCGGCGTGAGTACACCGCCGTTGGATACGTAATCCGTCACCGTATCGTTTCACCTAACCAAAAACCGATTTCGCCGAGATCGGTATTCGCCGCGCGTAATATCGACAAACGAACGCGCGAATAATAATCGTTGACGCGTGGCGGTATTGTCGTGCACAGGTACCCGAACGGATCAAGGCGATGAACTCGAGCGTGAAACTGCTGCTGATTCTCAGGGAGCCCGTGATCCGGGCCATATCGGATTACACGCAACTGCACAGCAACCCGATGGCGAACCGGAGCAGCAGGTCGTTCGAGCAGCTGGTCATCCGGCCGGACGGCACGGTGAACACCAATTACCGGCCGATCACCGTGTCCACGTACCACAACCACGTTTACCGGTGGCTGGACGTGTTCCCCCGGGCGCAGTTGTTCGTGGTCAACGGCGACCGGTTGATCACCAATCCCGTGTCGGAACTGAACCGGATCGAGACGTTCCTGGGCCTGGAGCACCGGATCGGGGCGGAGAACTTCTACTTCAACCGGACCAAGGGGTTCTACTGTCTGCGGTACGAATCGGTGGACAAGTGCCTGAAGGAGACCAAGGGCCGCAGACACCCGGACGTCCATCCGGCGGTCGTGTCCAAGCTCCGGGAGCACTTCAACCGGCACAACCAGAAGCTGTACGACGTGCTGGGCCAGGACTTCGGGTGGCCCGAGAAATGAACGGTCGTTTCCGTTCGTTCGTGTCGTTTTAATTTCCGGGGTTTTCGATTCGTTTTTTTTTTTTTGTCCGTTTCGTTTTCGGTTTTCGTTCGGAGTATTTTATACAGGGAATACACGTGTGTACCGCGCCTAAATATTACGTACCGAAGGGATGAGAACTCGGAGGGAGCGGGTGGATGTGTGTGTGGGGGAGAAGGGAAGGAATGGTAAATACGGCGCACGAGTAGTTGGGTTCGTTTCCGTTTTTGTCGTCGAACGAAAATATCGAAATACCGTGCGCGGGTACGAAACGCGACAACGATAATCGAAAAACCGTTATTCGTTCGAACGGCCCCGGCGTCGCGGGAACACGCGCATTTTTTTGTACGCTCGTCGGCGACTGGGCCCGTTCTCCGTTTCGTACAAGTTTTTCGACGGAGGACTACTTCCGTTCGACCGACCTAACCTTCCGACGACGGCCTTCCGCGGACCGTCTAAAGCCAACTTTACCACCGGCGATCCGCGTCATTTCCGTCACGCGCGTCAACCCCCCCAGTGCGCACGTATTATCCGCCGCAACGAAAACCGTCGGTGCGCGTTTAAGTTAGTGCTTATATTTTCCCGAACTAATTTCCGCCGTCGTTGGCCCTCCCTCCCTTCCATCATACACACGTACCCGTCACCGGGCCGCCGGACGAAACGGAAATACCGGCCGCGTCGGATTCCGCCGGTTACGTCTGACCACGTCGAGCCGACCGCGTGTGTGCCGCGCGTCGGTCGTCGGCGAACGAATAAACGGAAATCGCGTACGTTCCGGAATAGTACAAAACGGAGTGCGTGTCGGTAAATATGTCCCCGCGACGGTTTTTAAACGTGGAAAGGGGGGGGGGAGGTTGATATTACCGAACACTTCTCCACCACTCCCGTAAAGCACACACGTACGTGCGCACGCACCCCCCCCACCGTCGCCACCGAGGCAGTGGTCGGGGGCCTACGATAATTTTCGTTCGACGTTATAAATCGTTTTTTTCGAGTACCGCCGAACGATTACCCTTTATTGTTGTTGTTGTTTTTTTTTTTTTTTTTTTTTTCGGTTTTTTCG